>LR132136.1:0-56251 GCA_900634815.1 Paradendryphiella salina | reverse complement strand
GGGTTGGGGTCGCCCATGCCGCTGGTGGGATGAGGGTAGAAGATGATGGGACGGTAAGAGATTTAGGGTTATGGATGGTGCTGTCCGCCGAATGTGATTGTTGAGGAGCGATTTTAGTTTGCTGGGGTAGGCCGTCCTAGTTATTCGTATCTATTGACCTATCTGGAGTTTGTACTTCAAATCATCAAATTGTGTTCTATGGTGTGATGCTGTGTCCTTGGTACCATCAACTGTTTATGCCGGTCAAGTCGCTATATACCAGGCACTATCATCGCCAAAGTCCATGTCTATGATAGTTTCAACTTTGCAAACTTGAGCTGTTACCTTGAAGAGCTGTAGGCAAGTCTCACCTGCTCCCTTGTCCCCCTTCGATCTGATGTCTAGTAGTACCCCTTGTCATCCCAAGGGCTCCGTCTCTTAGCCCAATCCTCAATAGGCGTCAACTTCACGCCCAGTTCTTCAACCACAGGCTTCATATCAACATTGAAAGGTTCATCTTCCGCCTCATTGTAATACGTATACGCTTTGAACATCTGATTCACCACCGTCTCCGTCTCCAATCCTCGGCCCTGCATCGCCTTGCTAATTCTGTCACAAAAGTCCGCGACAGTCTGGTTCTCGTAGCTAAGTTCTCTACCCCAGGCCTTTGATAGCTTTTCGGTAAGCTGGGAGAGAACAACGGTTTCCGGTCCGCCGACAGGTATGTCGCGTCCAGCGAGCTCAGGATGATGCATCGCCGCCATCATTAACTGCGCGACGTCATGGTGACAAATCCACGATACGCGAAGGTCAAGTTTATGGCAGTAGACGACAGTTTGCCGGTCGCGAATTGGAGGCAGGGCCCAGCCTTCAAGGAGGTTATCGAGGTATACTACGGGTTCGATGCTGATCACTGGTACGAACTCGCGCAGTAACGATTTCATTTCCCTTCGATCGTCTTGGGCTTTAATATCCTGCGGCTCCTTCGGTACCGGCATACTTGTGTTGAACAAGATCAAGGGAATATTAGCATCCCTTGCAGCTTTGCCGATGTTTCTCGCAGCGGTAAGGATGGGGTTCGATTTGTTGAAGGATGTTGATGGCAGGTTGACGAATACTCGGTCTGCACCCTGCAGCACAATGTCCATGGCGTCTTTATCAGAGAAATCTGCAGCAAAGGTCTCGATTTGCTTTCCGTCGACCAGAATTGTTTGAGGATTGCGACTCACTGCGACGACAGAATGACCTGCTCGTGCAAGGGCGTGAACTTGGTGGCGGCCCTGGACGCCGGATGCGCCGAAGATGATTGTGCGCATCTTACTGGTTTGTTCGTTCTTGCAATGGTTCCTGGACTTCAAGCTTTTGGGTATCTCAGGGTAAAGTTGGGTGAGGAATACAGCTGCAGGGTCACGGCAGCTGTATATGGTGGTGACATCTGGAGTGGGGAGACGAGCGGAGTCAATCAGCCGCCCCGATGGATGCCGCAGTCGGAAAATCATACCCGCATACAGTACTTGGTGTTCGTATTCATAGTGCTCCCTATCACAGCCTACTATATTGAAGCCTTACAAATCAGATTTTGCATTTTACGGTCCGTGGAGGGTTCTTGCCTTTGTTTGTTCGGTTCCAAGCTTATCCTGGATACAGCATGCGGCGGACCTCCTCCGACTTTGCCCTAACACTCTGGCCATTCATTTAAACCGTGGAAAAAGTATTTCCAAGAGGCGCCTGAGTATAGATACTCTATTCTCCAATCGCGCTATCCTTTCTAGGGTTGACTGGTATGACTGTTGTAGTGGCTTTGTGTTCATAGACTGTCCAGCTCTGTTTAATGGTACCGCCAGTTTCGTGCTGCAAGCGATGTCAGATATCCGAGGAATACGGTCAGGGATAGGTATGAATTCAGTTCTCCAGTCTAATTAACAAAGTGATGCCTACTTCCGCCTCATTTTCAGGGGACCAGTACGTGTCGCTTTCTAATTGGCGTCCGAGCTGTTAGTATTATGGTACGATGGTTCTCTGGTATGTGAAGGTACGTTAATCGAAATCTCATGAGTACAATTAGCCGACGGCAAAGCCGAAGCGACAATCTCTAGAACTAAGAAGGTCCTCGGCTAGAGCGTGACGAGTAGATAGCGTTCCGTTAGTTGTAGAAAGGAGCAACGCGTTATGGATAAGGTTATACTTATTGGTAGTCTAGCGATGGAATGTAGGAGATGAAATATCGAAATATGACCAGATCGAGCGGAAGAGCAAGGTAGCAATGTGCACATCTTCTGCATACAGAAGTCTGCGGAAGCCATCACATCGGCACTGTGAGTCGCAGTGGCAGGGAGCGTTTTGGTGAAATCGGGAGGCATATCAACGAACAGCGCAATCGGTATGGTGTATATGGAAGACTCTCCGGGAAAAGGCCTCTAAGTCACATGTTCGATATAGCCAAATACTGGCCTGGTTTTATTGGTGATCTATCATGCCTTGGCGTATGGGTAGTGCTTCCAGACCCCGGAAACCTTTGCATCTGTCGGTAGCGAACCGATAAATGAGGCCAGATCTGATGAGGGTCATCGAATATTCCCACCTGTCGTGTCTTTTTGGTATCGTATCGTTCCGCGGAAGGCTATGACGGTGTTGAGTCCCGAAGTATGCATGTGACTCTGCTTACGACACATGATTCGTGCAGTCGAAAAACTGGAGTCTAACGCAGTACATTCCCAAAAGGTCGGATGTGCTGGGAGAAGGGATTGCATTGTCGCTTCAGGTAACCGCCTCAGACGGCAGCCGAAGGTTCTGTTCGCTCTTATTGGAGCACGGAACATTTCGCCGATCATGTTGCTGCTGGAGATAACCCCTAGAAGCGGGAAATAGTGGCCAATGCAGCCTTGTACAGGGTCGAAGGCGGAGGATATCTATTGATACATAATCTGAAGCTCTCATTGTATGCAGCATGTAGAGGGGCTATAAGCTTACACAGTGTAGGCAAATGAGGTAGAATCAGCACTATCGTAGGTGGGAAACTGCGCCCACATGGACATGGCCTGACAACAGACAAGGGCGGGAGAGGTACCCCGGGAAATTACTAAGTATTAAGATCCATCTTTGTCCCCCTGCCAATGCCCCCGTGAAGTGGCTACCAATCATAAGCTCCAAATCCCGTCGGGGGAGTTCCCCGGGACATGACGTCGCGTGCTGCACCCGCCTGCACCCCTCGCGATGACACGTGCTTTTGCTTGTCCTATTCGACGCCTTGAACGTTTGTTAAACATGTGAAGGCGCACCTTTGCGAGTGCGTATTTTGATCTATAGAGATGCAGTGCGATCGCTCCTTGATTGGCTACACTCAACGTCATCGTGTTGTTGTGAGCCCGATATGTCTCGTCAATCGTGCGGGCAAGTCTTCCGCCCCGTCATGGTACTTTGTCCCCCGAACCCAACCGTTGGCTGACGTACCAATCCGTTGACTGGTCGTGAACCCAACATGCTAGCAATGCCCCACCAGCTGCTGCGGCTGTCTATGCCTTCGGCAAGAGTGGCCGTTGCTTGTATGCCGCCCATGGTTGTGGCCTGCAATAACCAAGATAAACTGATAGGTCCTTCTCCTTGGTATGATGACGCTTCCGCGCGAAATATGACCCCAATGAGCCCCCCGTGTACCTTTCGTCTTCGATTCAACCTATCCTGCCCCCGGCCCTCCCTCCAAAGATAACATCTTTACTCGTGTACCTCACCTTGCGACCATTGATACGTGGATATTCTACCAAAAGGTTCCTTCTGATAGCGCTTTGAACTCGTTCTCACACAGCATTCGTGGACCTTACGCTTGCTTAACGTAGTGGCTGGTTCAGCATCTTAAGGTCGGTATGACGACCACCATTCTTCTATCGCCTCACAACTCTTTGTTTGCGGATACAGAGATACATAATCAGACGTTATCGAGCATGTCGAGAGATCTCGAAAGATATCTACATCGCTTCACTTCAGGCGAAGCTCTAGAACTGAATAGTCACCACGGCCAAGACCAAGACCCTCGGAACGAACTTCAAGAACAGAGGTCTCACCATGCCTGGAGTCCACTCGCATTGCCGGATAGGCCGTCAACAAATGCGCAAAACGCATTGAGTTCGGACGCAATCATCAACACGAGCCCGCCATCGCCGCCAGCGATTATCAATCCGGCCACCTTTCCAAACCCGATGTTTACGCCGATGAACTCAGCAGCTCGAACACACGACACCGCAGCGACTATTCGTCCGTCCCAAACTCATTTCGACCCCAACATCTCGCCATCAGCTATCAGCGAATCTGAACAGTCCCGCCAAGATAGTGTCTATTCGAAAGAGGAAGACATGGAACAGGTGGTACGACAGCCCACTAAGGGGCGAAAACGCACATTGGAGCATGTTGAACCAGGCTCGGCGCGCGCCATGTATTTGGCAAAGAACCGCCAAGCTGCTAGCAAATGTCGGAGAAAGCAAAAGGTAGAACAAGAGACGCTAGTCGAAAATTCACGGGAGTTTGAGGCGACGAATCGAATGTTAAGGGCGGAAAAGCAGATATTGCAGAACCAAGTGCAAGAACTCAAAGCGCTTCTTGGGCAGCATGTGGACTGCCCCGACCAGCGAATATCGCGATGGCTACAAATGGAAGCAGACCGCTTGGCTACATCACCCAGGTATCGACCGTAGTATCGGAAAGTGGTACGAACGTGGTTTCCTCTACTAGGACTTGGGAGGGTATCTTTCTTCTCGTTTGGTCAGCTACCAGGAAACCCAGCCGGCCTCACACGCTCTGTCTCTGACACTGCCTCTCGCAGTCGACTGTTGAAGCACCTGGAGGCTAATAACGGGATCACGTCATAGTTGAAGTAGTAGCGGATAGGAAGAGCGACCGTACACGATGGGATGTGGAAGTGGCGAACGGTACCAACGCCACCCAAGTCTCTGGGACGACGTTCGTATTCTATGCGACTAGTTACACGATTGGAAGCTCTGCGTGAACACGATCAGAGATCTTCCGCTCCTATCCTCACTTGTGACGACCCATGATGTGGCTTCTTTGACAATGACGCCGGTTCCTTTCCCTGTCACGAATTCAGATGCGCAACACCGGAAAGGCCTCCGAGAGTACCCACACTCGCGTAATCCCCTCTGGCGACCATTTTGTCCAACTGCAGACTCTGCTTAACTCTGCTCATCCAGATCGCGTTCCATCTTCCTTTTCAAGGCGCTTGCCCTAGATTAAGGACTTACGAGGGAAGGGTTGAGGGAAGCTTGGCGTTGGTCGAGACTAGACTTGTTCTAGAGCGATAGCCTAGCCTTTGGGTGTAAAGTGTGTATCCGGTACCTGATCTAGTAATGTCCTTCCCACTGCGCATTACAATCAGCGTTGCTAATAAATCCAGTCCAAAGATAATCATACGCGATGCGGAGAGTTGTGCAATGACCCGGAAAATTCTTCTGGCTACAGAACACTCAGCTATTAGAAGTCAAAGCAACCTGCGGAAGTAAGCAGGACGCCGCATACTCGATAGTAACGAAAACATGTGTACCGCACAGCCAAACCATGTACATTGATAGCGAAGAGAAGCAACACCAGAAAGGTACCCTTTCGGTTAGAATCACCCATCCACACGTAATCCCTGCCGACGACTGGATCCTCTCCAGCGTTGACACGCCATAATTGGGTTGACGTGTAGGGTAGGCAATGAAAGTTGATATTGCGCAGGTGCGCTAAGATTTTTCAACGGGTACGCGTTAAATGCTCGTCCCTTTCGCATCCCCGCGATGCCGAATCATGCGGGCGAGTATACAGTGCAGGGTTGGGATGCGCTGCATCAATCGTGTTCTCTTCCCCGTCCCGTGCTGGCACTTTCCTGACTATTCACAGGTGCATCGAAGCAGACCAAAGAGGGATCGAGCGGGTACAGCACCCAGCTTAACAATTGCGCGTCTAGAACCTCGTCTCCCACCGCTGCTTACTGGCAAACTCGACTTGGGAAAATGTCGCAGTGGCCAACTTCAACATGATTCCATGTACGTTCCGCAACACGGCCTTCTTCCATGTTCATTTCCTGAACTGCACCTTTGTCGGCGTCGACTTTCACAACGTCGTCGTTCGAGATAGCCTCATCACCACCACTACCCTGGCAGCGATAGGTTTTGGAGCAAACGTGCTTATCAGCGTAAGTTGGGCATATAACAACTTCCGAAACACATTGATACAAAGCGTCACTTCCCATATGTCGACCTGGACGTACGTTCATTCTCCGGAAATGGTCTTGAGCAACTTCACCGAGAAGCATGGGTCAGAGCATTGGGTGAAAATGTCCAGTTTTACTTTGTCATCGTTATCTATAGTTAGGCATCTACGAATCTATATATGTACAGTCTATTTAACTATGGATTGCCTATGAGGGTAGGGTCCTGAGTGCTGGAATGGTGGCCCTGCCTGTTCTCTCCCAGAGCTACGTACCGTGGAACTGTATCTTTTTTACTGAGAACCTCCATATTACTCCGAAATCTTGTATGATGCTATTCGGACATTTCCGGTTATTGTGATCCCTTCAAGTCGTAGTCGCTGGTGGGCGCCCGGTCTCCGTACCACGTTACCCTTTGATAAACAACATTGAAGAGTTTGCACATTCTCGTGCATGCCCTGATCTCAACCCTGGGATGGCATCCATCCACCAGTGCGCACCCCATTCTTAGTCCCGCAACTGTCGACCATTTGCTCTTCGTCTTGGATAAACGAATCGTCGCCCGTCCGTTGAAGTTCCAAAGGCGATCCGTTCCTCAGCCTCTTCTGGTACGTCTCTGTAACCTGACTAGGATGAATCCAATTGAACGCTACCATGACGAGAAGCATAAGACTTGCGTCAAACACGTAGAGGAAAACTTCGTTGCTCAAGAGATATCCTGCATTCCCTTGAATATATTCCACCACTCGGAAGATGCTTCGGACCAGGATGAGGGTGCTGGCAAAGTATAGAGTAAATAGGTGGCGTTTCCAAGGCAGCGCGTGTAGCTCATTCCGTGACAGTACGCTGGTAGCGGAAATGGTGGACTGGCGATTCTTCTGGGATTTCAGAAGCCAGGAGGGGCCGTAGCGCTTTTGGAGTGGAAGATCCCGGAAGAGACGGTAATGAAAGACTGCGGATACAACAATGAAGAGGCCGAAAAAGATGAGTTGGACGAAGAGACCTCCGATAATGATCTGTTCACCGAGATGCATGGAGTCTACAGTACCTCCAGCCTGAATACCGCCACCTATATCGCATTGTCAGCGCTATACGTTAAAGTCTTACGTATGTTGTTCGACGTACCAGAGCCCTGCATCAAAAAACTAAGCACATCTCCCGCAACGAAGATCTTGGTGAGCCACTTCTGTCGCACTAGCGAGTAGCGCTCTCCATCCGTCATTAGAATAATACGACCAAGTATGATGTAGATGGAAGCCGCAAATAATGCTGGTGCGAGTAGAATGAGTAGCGACTGCATGATGAAAGGACCGAGCGCCCAAACATCATCGTGAGAGAGATAGCGTCCGATGAAACCGATTACTTCAACTACAAGCGAATTAGCATGCCATTGCAGAAAGCAGACAAAGGTGTAATCTTACAGATGCCTCCAATGGTAAGTGGTGTGAAGTACCACGTTCTCTTCTTGAAGAGCTGGAAGATGTGTGCAAGTGTGGTGAGGCCGAACGAAACCGCAAATATTATGGCAGCGACTTGTGAAGGGAGGTATCGGTATAGAACGTAGGCGTTTGGGTCGTCCAGCGCGGGTCGGGGTACGTTGTCGGACATGGTAAAACTGGTCTGGAGTGCGGCGTCAAAGAAGGTAATGGTTGGACTGGATAACGCTCAGAATCGGCGGAAGAGACATTTGAGCATATTAAACATCAAGTACATAGCCGGACGATGCTAAATTAGTCCTCGCCGTACGAGATACGCTTCCCGCTGAGACGCGGCGCGGTACGAAATACGCTGCCAAGACACAGCGAGTGCCTGGGCATGGGCGCGATTAGTGGGGCGCGTATAGACCGTATAACAAAAGGTGTGCTAGTGGGGTGGATTTGCATGAAAGCATGCAATCTGCCCTTCGTGCATTTGCACTGCCTTTTTCGACCTTTCCCAAGCTACATGGGCTTGTCGCAAGATTGTCCTAACACAGCTTCGCTCTACATCCTTGAGAGGAAGCGATGCAATCTTGTTGCCGTTGCGTAGTCCTGCGACCTTGGCAAACATCTGGGCGGAATGTGCTACTGGATAACGTAACAACAAGATAGCGGTAGTTTCGGGCAAAGTGGCAATGGTACTAGCGATGTTGGCGAACTCGGGTTCAACAAGCTGCAGGGGTATTTGCTGCGCTCCAAACCTGAGCGTGGATGATTTGCTGCGGCCATTCCAGCCATTTAAGAAGATCAGGCGTCGCTGTTAACAATTGTACCGATGCAGCGAGAAGCCATTGAGGCCATTTGACGGCCCACCATACCGGACGACTTTGAGCCAAGAGGGCGACGAAATGGGTCGTGATTATACATGTCACGGGATTATGGGTTGCGAGGAGATCAAGGAAACGATTACTCAATCTGGCTGGCCACAGGAAGAGAAGGGAATATTCGTCGCGATCTGGAGATATATGACGGAAGCGAAGCCAAGTCTCGTGGAGTTCGTCAATGGCTTTCGCACAAGCCTCCTTATCCTGGCTATCCAACAGCAACTCGGTGAGCTCTTTGAGACAGAGTATTTCTTGCGGGTTCTCCTCCTTCGCGAGGCTATCAAGAGCTTTCAAGGCCTCGGGAGACGCCATGTCAGTCATGTAGGCAAAGACGGTGCTGTCCTTGATTTGGTCCCAATTGGGCATGACGACGATTTTGATGCCCTGTAATAGCATGAAACAGTGGTGCAGTGCGCCGATAGGATCCTCGGGCCGTTCGAGCTGGGCCGATCCGAAGTTGTACGTCAAGATGATGGAGGACAACATGAACATCGGAATTGCCAGCTCAACCTTTGGGGTTTCCAGATTTTTCCTGTAGGTGTCTAATGCTCGACTGATATGCGAATCCGCTTGGTGCAGGAGGCCTTGCCGATCGTTGGGTGAAAGTAAGGATGCTTGGTGGACTGCGGAGAGAGCTAAGAAGCCCCGGAGCAGGAATGGATATTCAAATCCCAATTCGATGAATTCATTCTGCCAGACACTGCTTCGATGCACAGGGTTTGGGAACAACGACTTGGCGCACGTCTTAGTCCAATGATGCAGTAACCGTAGGTCTGCGAGAGGGAGCTCAGAACCGTTGGAGGATGCATCAGGGCTCTCGGGGGGACCCAGATCTACATAGGGTGAAGTGACGCCGGGACTGTGTTGCGGAGATGTGGAGTAGCTGTCCGGAATTGTCGGAAACGTGCAATGGATGTCCAGGCGAACGCAGTTGGCGCAGCGTGGTCGCGCTTCATTGCACTACAATCGATAGTAAGTAGGGTATACTAGAGCCGCATCGCGGCAAGCAACACAGCTTCGCGAATTCCGCAGCGCGCCCAATCATTCCCATCCGACCCGATCTGCAGGATTGGGCAAGAATTGGACATTACAATCTGATTGGCTGGAGAAGGCAGGATCAGGATCTCATGTCAACACGTACTTTGGTGTGCCGTTGCTTGCATTGGAAACATCCTTTTCGCGACTTGGTATGTGTTTTGCGTTTTGCGACGCGTTGTTCTGCCATAATGATGCGGACCGGGGAGGTGCGTGAGAGTAGTGGGCTTTGCAGCAGGCACGATGATCCGCGGCTGCGTTGCGACGTACGATTATGTAATCCGCTAGCCGCGTCATTGGTTCGAAAGCGCGCTTCTACAAGGTCTCTTTTCTCGTATTTGGTCTTCCATTCATCTCACTTCTCTGCCCAGATGCGGGAGCTCCTCTTTCTGGTTCGAATAGACCGCTCGCTCGTAGGCTTATAGCAAAATAAGGTGGTAACAAGGACGACAATCGATACTCTAGGTACAGTTCGACAACTCCGAGAACGCCGCGCTGGTTGTTGGCATATCCCTTGCATCGCCCTCCTTTGTTGTCTCTCACCACTCAGTTCCAGTTTCTGAACTCAGTCTGCGCATCCGCGTTGCGCCATCCAATATTCTCTCGGCTTGCTTCCTCGAGCGCGCTTAGCTTCCTTGTGGTTTGGGTGGCTCCAGACGACGTCTTCTTTGGTGGGTTTGCAAGGCGCTTGTCGAGAGCTACTTGTTGTCTGGCGCGCATCTTTCCTACTGTCAACATACAAGCTTAATTTAAATGGATACACTTTCATACCTCAGCTTGGACTTGTGCGCGCTCTTCTTGGCTCATTTCTGGCTGATGAGCTCGCCGCGCCGCTTGCGGTTGAGACTGGCCTTGACCCATGTTTTTAGTGATGGGTTGAGCTGCAAAGATAGGATAGACGGTACTTGAAGTAAATTGGGGTGGATCAGTCGGCGAGGAACTCGAAATGATTAGGGGTCGAGCTGTAGGTGTTTGATTTTTGTATGTATTCTATATCAGATTAGGCCACCTGCGGCACAGTCTTAGGCAGCGATGCGCTAGCTGCACGGCCACCCGACAAGGCACAGGGAAAGTCCTATCTATGCCATCACCGTCCCGAGACAAGGCTTCCAAAGTAAGATCCGAGCCAATCGAATCTGGCCCACGAAATGTGAACCCTGCGAAAGGAAATACCTGCCAAATTCTCCACCAGCGCGGAAAACGCAGTCTGCAGAAACTCCACCTTAGAACATGCAAGACCAACCTAACCCAATGGATGGCGTTGTCCAGTCGAGTGCAATGAATCCTGGTGGTCCTAGTCAGATGCCCGCGGAAGAAGCGTTGGTATAAGTCCTTGACGCTGGATTGAGGTACTGAGTTTGATGGTAGCCTTGATTTGTTCAGCTTGCGATCCGATCTTGGACATGGCTGCAGAAGAGCTTTATCTGATTAGCGAAACTGACTTGCACATCCCGACATGGCTTATTCCTTCGGCGGCGAATTTTTGGACGACTGGAAAGCATTCCTTGAGAGGTGGCAGGAAGCGTTTTCCAAGCTCGGAATCGATCAATTGAATGCCCACCTCGAATTGAAAAGGAAAGGGTGCAATATCATGGAAACACCGTTACTCCTACCGAGAGCCCTTCTGCAAGTACCAGCTGTCCTAGAAGAAGTTGGAAAAGATGGGCGAAAAGATTGCATTGATCGGCCAGTCCCTTTCGCTGAGCATGATGCAAGTCTATCCTGGTTTTTGACACTGTTGCGTCTGTGCCGTAGCTAAATCCTCTGTAACGCAGTCTTCAAGCTGGCTGGACATGCGGAGTACGTAGGGCCATACTCATTGGCATGAAGGGTTGCTTGCACATGTGACGACTTGGCTTGGCGTTCTTCCGTTCCTCGCCATATTGGTATTCGAGTGTCGAGTATGCCAGATTGGCGACGACAAGGCTGCCCCGGGTAGAACGGCAGCGGATGGACAGAGACGCTTGTAGATACGTAGAATCAAGCCACGTGATCAGGAGGCTGTACTAGCATCGACAAAAAAGAAACGTATGGAGCTAGCACAGTGTAAAAACAAGAAGAAGAAAAAAGTCTTGGACGTATCGTGGCTATGCACAGTGTGGCGGCAAAATGAGGACATGAGGACATGGTAGAGGGGAGAAGTGGGCGAGGTGGATGTGGGCGGCCAGGTCTGGGCAGGCACGAGAAGCTTAGCGTGCGGCTTGTACAGGGTGACGTACCCACCTTTCAGTCGCGCCTGGCCACTTGCACCCGCGGGCGACGGTCGTCTAGGTGGGAGCCTCGCCATGTGCCGACGTCGAATACTTTTCGCATACAAACCTCTCTCGCTGTAGATATGGTGCGCACGGGATCCCGCCTATCAGCCCAAGAGGATTCCAGCTAATTGTGCTATAGGCGTCGCTCCTGCGGCAACTCGTCGCCGGCCCTCGCGCCAGGCATCCTGAGGCCGGGCTCGATTTGTGCTATGTGACGGACAACAGTACTGTCGCCATGAGAAGTATATCACGGTTCATGCTCTGACCTCGTACCAGTCATCGCTACTTCGGGCCCTAGCGGTACCTACCCACAGCGCGCCTATCGCAATCCGCTTGACTCGCTCGTAAAGTTTCTCGACTCCAAGCATGGCGACGACTGGGCCATATGGGAGTTCCGCGCCGAAGGGACGGGCTACCCAGACTCTGAGGTCTACAACCGCGTGTACCACTACCCCTTCCCCGACCATCACCCGCCACCCTTCGCCCTCATCCCCAATATCATGGCGAGCATGCGCAACTGGCTGCACGAAAAGAAAGGACGGGTGGTCGTGGTACACTGCAAAGCCGGCAAAGGCCGATCGGGAACAGCAAGCTGCAGTTACTTGATCAGCGAGGAAGGTTGGCCGGTCCATAAGGCTCTGGATCGCTTCACCGAGCGGCGCATGCGGCCGAACATGGGCAAGGGCGTCAGTATACCCAGCCAATTGCGCTGGATAGACTACGTTGACCGCTGGGCGAAACATGGCAAGATATACATCGAGCGCCAGGTGGAAATACTGGAAGTGCACTGCTGGGGTCTCAGAGACGGCGTCAAGATACAGATAGAGGGTTTCGTCGAGGACGGAAAGCTCATCAAGAACTTCCACACCTTCACGCGAGACGAGCGCGAGATCGTGCGCGGCGAAGTCAAGACTACGGGCATGGCGCAGGCTGTACAGGAGGTTATGTACAAGAACGGCTTTGGTCCGTCAAAAGCCAGCGAAGGGTCAAAGAACGGAAGTTCCTCTTCTCTGGAACAGCCGAGCCATATCGATGGGCCCGCTGCCGAACGAAACCCCTCCCGCGAGAGCCTCCCCTTGGGTACCGGCGACGTCGTCTTCCGGCCTACCAAGCGTGTCGTCCTTCCCACCAACGATATCAACGTCGACGTCGAGCGCCGTAACAAGGCTGCATTCGATCTCACCATGGTCACTGCAGTCGCACATGTATGGTTCAATACCTATTTCGAAGGCAACGGTCCGGAGCAGAACGGCAATGTGGATCAATCTGGCATGTTTGAAATCGCCTGGGAAGCCATGGATGGTATCAAAGGCTCGTCTCGAAAAGGCACCCAAGCTTTTGAGCGCATAGCGGTTGTATGGCGCGCCCTATCGGCCGACGAGGGCAGACCCGGCGTGGTAATCACAGAACCAAAAGAAGGCGAGCCTGTCCGACAGGCAGGTCCAGCAGATTGGAGGGGCACCCAGGGAGTGGAGCCGTCCGAAGGCAAAGACTTGGGTGTCCGCTCAGCGAGTCCGACGAACGCTCAATCTGACATTAGCCGAGCGAACAGCGTTAGAAGCGAGAACAGGAAGAACCAGACTACTGTCAACGCCCCGGGCAGGAGAGATAGCGAGGACAGCGATACCAAAGACGTTCGCCCTCGCGGTCCGAATGGGGAGGAAGTTCTGGCAGAGCCAAACGACTCCACAACAAGCGTCAGAGCCAACGGGAGCGGGCCGGCAGCAGCAGTAGCCTCAGAACCCACGCTACCAAGTCACGTTCAAAGTGCTAGTACTGCAGCCAGCGACTCGAAAGCTTCAGACCAAAGTACTGGGTCCCATCAGCCCGGGGCCATTATCAACGTTGCAAAACATGTCCAATATCATGTCTCTGGGGCGGCTTCTACTGGCGATCTGCCTGGTGGAAGACCCGAGAGCGAGATGAAAGATGCGAAAGAACGCGGACTAGGTCACCTGCACTTTGGCAAGAAGAAGACAAGTTCATGAGCACCAATATCACCATATCGACGGCACAAGTCGTGCATTGCATCGGGGGCTCTGTGCTCGGAAATGCGGGGCGTTATTTGGAGAACTTGCATGATGGTTTGGGGGAACTTGCGGTTGGCGTCTGGTCAGCGTATGACACATGCGCACGAAGGGTGTCTCGTACATGTTGCATGGTGCCGCCTGACAGCGCAAGCTTAATTTTCGTTATGAGTTTGAAGACTTTGGCCTTGTTGTTAGATACACCACTTCTTCCTTGGACTCGAAGGTGACTTGGGATATCTCTGTGCTGACATTTCTTTTTCTCATCATACAGCGGTATCACTGGGACAGTTCATGCCCTGCTGGGGGATTGGGAAGTGAGGCAAATGTCGTACGCTAGTCGCTAAAGCACTCACTACCCCGTCATTGCAGCTAGCGCCTTACCTCCGACGTCTCTAGCGTAGACCGCCTGGCCACTGACCGTGACACACGAACGACGAGCAATGCACCTTAGCCACACGGAGCAACACAAAACCGGTCGTGGCGAGCCATTTAGGTGAGACGCATGTGTCGCGAGGACAAGGCGTCTACGCGGCACCGGCGATGCTGGGTGACATCGAAGACAGCTGCAGCTATAAGAGCGGCGCACCTAGTCACAATAGATGTAATTCAATGCTTCAATCCCTCTTTCGAGCACTAAAGGTGTCGAGCCTCTTCAGAAGGATTTGTTGGGACTGGCGAATGCGATTGCTTCCACGTATACAGGCGAGGCTGAAAACGCTGTGAGACAAGGCTGAGCAACGCCTCCTTGTTGTATTGGCTACCTTCTCACCGGCCGTCCCGATAACACACCCATTCGCGCTGACTCTACAGTTTAGCCTGCTTTGGCCAATACCTTGCGGAAACGTTGCTCCCCAGAAGAGGGTTGTCGGTCAGGCAGCAGACTTGGCTAGAAAAAGTTCGCCAGGTGTGTGCCCTCTTTTCCAAAACATCTTTATTGATATAGTAACACGCGTTTTATTGGCGCACAGTGGCTCTCGAGATAGTCAGCCTTGTTGTATCTCGGTGCTGATGGTTCGCCATTTGTCAGACCCAGGATACGTGCTGGAGCCTGGAAGTTATTGTGTGGCCACCTAGTGGGGGTACGCTGTTGGCATGTAATGAGATTGATCAGGTGTGTCGTCTGCGGCTCTGATTGTACATAAAAGGTGTTCGTGGGAGGTCCTTAACTTTACTCCCTCCCTCCGCGTGACTCCTCCAGCTCGACATCACGTTCCTGTTCTGTTTCCACAACACTGCCAGGCAATTAAGCAATAATCCACTAGACCGAATCTACCCCTCCAGGTCTGCAGCCCATGAACGACCAAGACAATTTGAATACCTCCGCGGTCGTCTGCACCTTACCTTCTCAGGCAAGCAAGAAGCTATCAGATACGTCTTTGTCTTCACCAGTCATCGTTCCAACCCCGTCAGTGGCCTCTGAGCCGGCCGGTCTCTCACTCCGCGAACAAAAGATGGATACTTCGCAAGAGAGCTCAGTGACTCAATCAATCACGACCTCTCCGCCAGACGACGAAAAGGAGACCTCAGTCGCGCCACCAACAACTGAGAATCAGGTAAACGACAAGGTACCCACTAAGAAGGCCAACAAGAAAAGCAAGCTTAAAACGTCCAAGTCCAAACGCAAAATGGATGACAGCCTGGCGTCTGAGGCCAGTAGCTCCGACAGCGTCAGTGATTCAGAAGATAGTAGCGAGGACGAGAAAGCCAAACTAAAAAAGAAATATAAGTTGGCCATTAAACGAGCAGCAGCCAAGAGAAAGAAGCAGAAAGAGCGGGTAAGAAACAAGAAGAGGAAGTCCAGAAAGTACGAATCGACAAGCGAAGATGACAGTTCATCTGACTCTTCTGGATCTGAGTCTGAGTCTGGAGCGGGAGACAAGAAAAGCCGCCGCAAAGCTCTGCGAGCAAAGACAAAGAAAAGAAAGACCAAAACCAAAACCAAGAAGCTGGACAGCTCTAGCGACAAAAGCGAGTCAGACGCTTCGTCAGCTTCGTCTGACAGCGATACGGACTCGGAAGACGAACAGGCCAAACGGAAGAAGGCTAAGGCGAAAGCGAAGCGGAAGAGTAAGAAGTCGAAGAAGGTCGATAGTTGCATGTCATCAAATTCATCCTCCAGCGATGACGAATTCACTGCTATACTGGCTTCGCCGAAGCACGCTTCTGCCAATGCAGCCGCTGCAGTCGCCGCCATTCCGTCCACCAAGCTTGAAAGGCCGGTCAAGAAGAATGCTTTAGAGTTCAAACGTGTCGATCAGGTTTTCGATATGAAGATTCATGACTGGAAGCTTGTCGAAAGCAACACCGACCAAAAGGATGAGTTCGACTGCGTTTTCACTGTACGCCGCAGGCTCAATTGGGAGGGCAAGTATGTAGAGACTCAACTGGACATCAAGTCCAAGCTTCTTCGCGGCGCACTCCAGGAAGTGTTCAAAGATTGTAAGAGCATCAGTCTCGTCGAAGATACACCCCAGATTGATCCTCATACGCTATTCCATTACTATGACGAGTTGAAGACCTACATGAAGAAAACGCTGAAGCCAAAGCTCAAGAAAATGAGAAAGTCAAAAGAGCAGAAGCGGCTCAAACAACAAATTGCTCAGTGTAAGTTGCTGGTCAGCTACATGGACGAGGACTACACATCGACTCGCAAGGCGTTGAGACCTATGCTCAAGGCAGGCACCATCACATACGATCTCGTATGGGCGCTCTTCAAACCCAACACAATTGCCTTCACACCAACCTATCATAACAAGGACGACCCTCGATGCTTCAAGGTGGAAACTGCCTATGAATACGAGAGCTGGATGACGGGCATCAAGTCGTGGTATGTTGACGGCAAGTACCTAGAGTACGATGGCAAATCGTTTGGTCTTGGCGATCATCAGATCTCTATCCAGGCCTTCAAGGGTCATAAGAATATTACCAGTCTTTCTGCATATCCGCTCAAGTACCACAAGGATCCCGAGGTAGGCCATATCTCCACTAAGACGATTAGATGCCGGCTAACCTATTGAAAGGGTATCAAGAAGAAGCTCGTAGATCGAGGTAAGAAGTTTGTAGCTCTCCAGGGCATGAATTATCGTTTACAGAAGGGCATCGCGTACATGAAGCATAAGAACAGCATCATTCGTTTCAACATCAATGGTCGTGTCATGGTCGATCCGGCCATTTTCCGTCGCATCAATCCCAACTACCCGCTCTCGTGTCTTCGACAGGACGAGCTGGCTCAGAATGATGACAGAGAGGGCGACGACGATTATGACGATGATGATGACGATGACGATGATGACTGTTGTTGTGGCTCCGACGACGAAGAAGAGGGAGAAGAGAAGGACAAGATGCGCATAATCATGTGGAAGGACAGGAAGGGCAAGAAGCACCCGATTCGCGTACCGCAGAGCGTAATCGACAAGGAGAAGGGCGACCATCCCGAGGGGCAGCTTGAGGGCGATGAAGATGGGTTGGAGATCAAACGTCAGGTCTTCACGGAGGAGGAACTGCTTATCGCATCCCCGGTTGTGCTAGGCTTCGCTTTTTCGGAGAAGCTCTGGCTCGAATTCTCTCTCACCGGTATCGACGAGATCAAGTGGAATGAAGAAGCCTTCTCCAGCCTTGTGCTACCTAGCCGCATCAAGCAGAATCTCAAGGGCCTAGTATCGTCGCACCGCTTCAATGCGGCAAAGACGATTGACGATGTGATTCAAGGCAAGGGCAAGGGCCTCAACGTCGTACTGCATGGTCCACCCGGTGTTGGCAAAACTCTGACTGGCGAATCCATTGCCGAGTACCTCAAATGCCCGCTTTATGCTGTCTCTGCGGGCGAGCTAGGCACTAATAGCCGTACTCTGGAGACGGACCTGAACCGCATAATGGACATTACGCATTCTTGGGGTGCTATACTTCTACTAGACGAAGCGGATGTCTTCCTCGAGGCGCGGCAACCGCACGATATCCACCGTAACTCGCTTGTCTCGGTCTTCTTGCGCTTGACGGAGTACTACCAGGGCATCTTGTTCTTGACGACCAACCGTGTAGAGACATTTGATGAAGCGTTTCAATCGAGGATCCATATGGGTATTCGGTATGAGAATCTTCCAGCCAAGGCGCGGAAGAAGATCTGGCAGCACTATATTGGCAAGGTGGAGAAGATGGGCCGCGAAGCCGAGGCAGAGAAGAACAAAGAGGGACAAAAGGATGAGCATAAGGAGGTAAAGAAGCAAGAGGAGGACAAGGAGATAAAGACAAAGGACATGGTGAAGCCATTTACAGAAGCGGACTTTGATGAGTTGAGTAAGAGGAACATGAATGGACGACAGGTATGTATACGCATGATACGACATGCAAGGATGAAGTTGCTAACGCGATCTGCAGATCAAGAACACGGTCAAGACATCGCAGTCGATTGCGCTCGCGGAGAAGTCCGTCTTCAGCATGGAGCACGTCAAGCGTGTGCTGGAGGTTGCCGAGGCCTTTGAGGATGATATGCGGGGCGGTAAGGGATATCGGGATGCCATGAGGCAGTACACTTGAGGCAGGCCTTTAGCAGAACTGTAGACACGAATGCGGCACATGGGCACTTTGTACGTGGTTTAGGTTTCGGACTGTAGAGCACTGGACATGTGGCTTGGTATCGTGCACGGAATCGGGTGCAATGGCCTCTCTTTTATTTCCCAAGTCTCGCTCGTTAAGCACTATAGTATACGTTGAGAATTGTACGATGCTTTCGTGTAGTAGAAGTCGCGGTTACTTTTGCATCAGTGGGGGGGGGGGGACGGCAAGACGGCAAAAGTGGGACCAGCACGATAAGTCGCGGGAGTTGTTGAGAAAAAAGTAAGTGTCGTCGGCGATCCAGATGGGCCTACCACTGTAGTTTGGGCTGAGGGTTTCCGGCCGGCCACATGGACATGCATCTCGAATGGTGACGTCATGGTGAAGAGTAGTTCTAAGCCTGTCCCCCAAATGCCTCAAGGACTTGCGCCAAGCGGTGGCTGGCGTTGTCTCCACAAATGCCCCCGCACAAACGGTGCCCAGGTGTCTCTCTGGGGCTCCTGGGAACAACCACATTGTCAGTTATTTCCGTCCTTTTGCACCACAGCTCGTCGTGGTCGCATTGTTGGAACAACACTCGGACCACGCGCGCACGCGAAGACATTCGCCCTCGGCCATCGTCGGCCGCACCGCGCAATGAAGGTCGAAGAGGAGCAGACGACGCAGCCCTCGACGAGCCCCGAGGCGTCGACCAGCACCACCCAAGGCGACGGGCCGTCCAAGAAGAAGCAGAAGCGCAACAAGCCCACGCTGAGCTGCGAGGAGTGCGTCGAGCGCAAGACCAAGGTGCGTACGTGTGTTCCTTGTTCCTTCGGTGCTATAGCTGGCAGCCTGGCAACCTCGGGGGTATCTCTGGAGTGGTGGAACAGGCCCATGGCTGATGGCGACCCGCAGTGTGACCGTACGCGCCCCCATTGCTTGGCCTGCATCAAACGACAATCAACATGCAAGTATTCTGACATTGCAAACTTGATTGCATTTTCTACCGACAAGTAAGTAGATGCCTTTCCGTTTCCCTCGTGTTAGCCGCGCGCATCTGCTAAGCACTTGCTCAGGGTTGGCGCCGGGCGAAGTTCTACCGGTCGATCCAGAAAGACGAGCGCGAAACCTCCACTCCAGCTTGGCAGCGACCCGCAACCGCAGGGCAAGCCCGTCCAGGTAAGTTGACCTCCTTATTCCCGTCGTACCCATTGTGCAAGACCCCGTATTCCCCGCATATCGCTTCTTCCGCCTAGCCGCCTCGCTATGCCCCGAAGCCGTTCGCAGCATGCTTTGGTCGTCCATGGGTGCGGTTAGGAGCTCCATCCCAGCAGCCGGTTTGACCCATTCGTCAGGTCCACTCCCAGGTACCACCAGCGCCTGTCAGAACCCAATATCGGAGCGTGTCGTTATCGTCATCAGGGTCCTCGCCGTTCCTATTGTCCAACATCCCGTATTCCAACCACACACCCGCCCCTTTCTTTGGCTTAGGTTCTGAACATCCCTTTGCCAACTACTGGACCAGTCGCGGCGGTCTTGCCGAGGTCGTAGGCGTATTACCAGCGAAAGAGCAAGCCGACATACTCGTCGACAAATACTTCGATGCCGTCGACCCCGTGTATCCCATGGTCCACCGTAGGAATTTCTACGCCGACTATGAACGCTTCTGGTCGTTACCTATAGAAGAAAAGCATGCTGCAGACCCCGTGCTAGTAGCCCTTCATTTTGTTGTCTATGCCATGGGTACGCAATTCATACATACCACGGATAACAGTGAACGAGCCCAGATTGCCGAGTTCTACATTTCAGCAGCACAGCAAGCGTTACGAATATCATCGTACCTCAGTCGCGCTTCAGTCCGAACACTGCAGGCTATGGTGCTAATAGGCTACTTTCTAATGAATGATAACCACGCTTCGGATGCATGGGCTTTTGGTGGCGTCTTGGTACGGCAAGCGTACGCAATGGGACTACATCGTGATCCCGATATCATCGCCCCCCGTTGCTCTCGGAGCGACAAGCAACAGCGGCGGAAGCTATGGCAGGCCATATTCTTCCAAGACACTTTCCTTACTGTCCTTCTCAAACTCCCTCCCACGACCGTCTTCTCCGACATCCAACCAGAGTCACTGAGTGACGACCTTGACGACTACCTTCCAAATGCCACTTCGAGTAACGGCGCCACCGACTCCATCATCAATCCCATGAGTATCAGCAACATTGCATCGAACCTCGACCTTTACCCTCCCTACGAGCTTTCAGATCGACGATACATCCGTTCTATGTGGCACATGGCGAACCTAGTCTCCCGCACCGTCTGCATACCACGCTCGCTAGCAACACCCCTGGCCACATCTATCGCCCACAAGGCTGAACTCGTAAGCGAGTACTTTGCACTACACAGTAGTTTTCCAGTCGAGCTTACGGCCTCCGACGACGCCACTATCCGTACTATGGCGGAAGAAAATCCCCGAGGTCTTCGGCAAAACCTCTTCTTCCGGAGTAATTTCTGGCACTGCGTCATGGCCCTTCAAGCTGACGAGAATCCTGCCGAGGGCGTCCCCTGCGACGTCAAAGGCGCTCTCGACGCAGCTAGAATGGCACTACAGTCTTTTTTCCACTTCTGGGAGTATCTCCGGGTTGATGCTAGTGTGTGGTGGGTTTTCCAACATCGCGCTTTTGAAGAAGCTGTAAGTCGTGTCCATCATACCCTCCCTCTTCTCCACAATGGTTTGCTGATGGAATTTGAAGCTTCTCATGGCACGTATCCTCGGTCAACAAGCGCAGCCGCTTTCGCCGAGCCAGTCTGGCCAGTCGCCCTCTGCTGATCCATTGCTAAAAGATGCAAAGGATGATGCAAGGAAATGTCTCGAGATACTGGATTTAGTTGGTATTGCGCCTGAGATGCGGAAGACGAGGACAGAAGTACTCAGGACGGCTTTTTCGGATATTCTTTGGTAGGCCGTTAGTTTGTCTTATTTCTAGAGTTCCACAGCGGAATAGGGAATGTAAGAGTACATACCAGCATGGGAGGTGCAGGTCTATTATACATATGGTTAGCAATCTGACATGGGGCATGCTATGGAAGGATTGGCGTCTGCTCAGCCTTGCTCATTCTATTTCCTGGTCCTCTTGTTCCAGTTGAGGTGAACATGCATGTGACGTGCGCACACCTGCGCTCCCCGATCTGGTAGAAACAGAGGCCCCGGGCGATTCAAAGCTGTTCTCAGCATATTTCTCAGCTAGCGTTATCTTGCATGCCCGGAGCCAAATTTTGCAATGAAGCCTTTGCGTTAGGCTGAAGCAAACAGGTTGGCAGGGGGCGCAGCAAGATGATGCAAGGCCATTCTGGCGTCGATTTGATGCATGCCATATAGGAATCGGCCTAGCAACTAGGCGCCTCTTACTTGGCAGCATGGCGATGCAAAATGATCAATGTGCGGTGAGGATGTGTACGTGAGTATATCAGTTGACGGAAAACCCTCCCTATATACCAACTCACAACATCGTCACAATACTCCTTCTCAACCCCACCCCATCTCTGACTTTTTGGTTTATCCCCACCATTCAATCGTTTGCCGCACATTCTTTGAGCGATTTCCTGCATGCGGTCCGGCCTCGTGATACTGGTCGACACCGTCCAGTGCGATTGGTGGTGTTCCACGCCAGCGCCACCACCCCCACCTCCACCAAGTACCTCGACCACACCTGGCGGCTGCAAGCATCTATTCTTCCCTCCCTCCTTCTTCTTGGCTAGCGGCCAAGTCTTCCGACCATGTTGTCCGACAGTAGTACTACACTCGTCTTCGGCATCCTTGGTACCATGATCGCTCTATCGGCTTTGTTAATCGCTGTCTTGCAGCTTCGCAAAACGAGGCGGGTGCATAGAATCTATGAGCTTGCGTAATGAGGGCGCTTTGTTGGATCTTCTTCCTAGGTTGGGTATGAAGTTGGCCCAAGGCGCCGATGCGAAGCTAGGGGAGAGGGGGTTGATGTTGCCATGCGGCTACTAGGACAAATCCACTGGTATGATCAGGGTAAAGGTCGATGGATCTGCGGTTCGTTGCTATAGACAACGCATTTAACTCATGCGTGAAATTGGTGGAGGAAGAAAAATGCTATGGTAAAACATTAGCATTGGGGTGTTTACTTGGAGCACCCACTAGGTGTTTGTTTATTATTATTATTCTTCTTCTTCTTCTTCTTCTTCTAGGATGTGATGTCTTATAAACTGATTTCCGTCTCACAACATGGCAGAGTCTTCGAAGACAGTACCAGTTTTCTTTGGAGAGTTTTCGTTCTTAGCTATCAGCTGATCATCTTTGGAAATTTAGCAACGTCTCGTTTGCGCTTGATACCTACGGTAGGGTCCACAAGATTTCCAGCAGGCTTGCACGTCCAACATAAGCATGCCGTTTGGGTCCCCAACCCCGTAAGTGCGTGCTAATTACTTGTTTTCCCAGGTAGAATGAACTTGTAGCATTATAAAACCCCGCGCCATCTTTACGCTCCAACTAATTCCCATATCGTCATTCTAAAAAAACCCTTTTCCACACTTACCGCAATACCCCCCACAACAGTCTCAATCTCGACTACAAAAGCATGGTTTCAACCCCCATTATGGCTCTCGCAGCAGCCCAATATTTTCTCAACCAAGTCTCAGACCAGTGCGAAGAGGATCAGACTTGCTGGGACGATCTGAAATAAGCGACGTAGCAACTATTGTCAGGTGCCGTCTTATCGGCAGATGTCGTGGTGTGAAGTAATGTGGAGGCAGCGAACTGTGTAATGTTTGATTTGAAGCGAAAGTAATTATCCCAAAGTAATTATACATATATTTTTGACCCTAAAGATTATGGGCGTGACGATGTGACTGCATTAGTGAGCTCACTGTACCGCTTCCCAGTTTGCACATTGTCGTTCTGTGGACCATGTGCGCGTGGCTCCTGCCCCTGACACCCTAGTACCGACCTCTCCCACACTTCTGGTGCATTCTTTGTCCTTTCTCTCCAGCCACTTGCGCTTTTATTTTTATCTACTTGAAGCGTCTTCTCCGCGTAACATCTCATGTCCAGACCAGACCGCTGATATACGACTCGCAGAATCACGGCACCACGACTGTCCAAGCCCTCAACAGGTTCAAACAGAATTGCGCGCCGGCGTTGAAAGCTATAGGCGCGTTGATGTCGGAAGGGTAGCGGTCGAGCTTGCGAGCTTGTTCGGATAACTCATGGTAAAGCTCAATACGCAACAGGCGAACGTGGTGATGCAGCGGGGTCGGGGGGAGAATATCGTGGCGGAAATGGTGTGAGAGTTGCCATTGGATAATGGCCCAGGAGTCAACCAGACCCCAGGCCTGAGGCCGCTAGTTCCCCAGTCACAACCCTCCCATACTGAGGACCTTGTTCAGAACAGCGTGTCAGTAAGTGAGGCGACTCGCATGCGGCCATGGCGTGCGCATGGGTTGTAGGCCAAATTTCCTGGTGTTGTCCGAGCCCGAATCGCGACCAGCGTAGGCTTCGTGGCGCGGAAGCGGCAACCACAAGGTAGCATGAGCCACCGGGGAGTGCGAGTGTTCGTAGCTGGCCATTTTTGGCAGCTGGGGCGATGGGAAAAATCAGAGTGGGTGTTAGAGCCTCACGCTAGTTCTAGGGCGACTTGGAATGGAACAACTAGACGATAAGCCCGGGAACTAGATTATAAGGCCTCTAACTAAAAGCGCTCGTGTACATGTATTCTTGGTGCTTTTCCCGACTCTTTGCTGTCAATAGTCGACTGACTGGCACTACCAGGGCTGCCTCCCCGTGCTGGCTCACGCTTCTGTTTCCGGCTTGTTTCTGTTATTCGCGCCGTCCGCTCGTCCAGAACAGTAGATGTGATGTAGCCTGGAAGTCCTTGTTGTTGTCTTTGTTGTTGTTGCCATGCTTCGGAAGGCATGCCCGTGCCCAAAAACCTCTCCTCGTCAGATTCTGCGCTCTCTCGTCGAGCCCGAGATGTTGTGATGGTGATAGACTTCTGGATGGCAGGCCTGAGAGTGCTGAGCTGTTGGCCAGAGAGTTGTTGGTCGGATTTCAGTGAAGGTTTACTCCAAGGCATGGCCGATGCTGAGCGAGTGACCTCGAAGGCTTGTTTCAGGAGGGGTCGAAGCGTAGCGATGGATCCGGCTGCCACTCCAAGGCCTACTTCTACCGTACTCCAAATTGCGAAGTCGGTGGTGGTGTAGAGGAAGTCGCCCTTGTATCCTCCGAGTGAGGTCGTGTAAGGCAGGCGGATGATGGTCGCTGTAGAGCCACTTTTGATCAAAAGTTAGGAAAGCTCCCAGGGGGGAGGAAGGGACTACTTACATTGCTGCCAGAGCAATGACGCCAGCGACAATAAACTTCATGCGCGTCTTCATATGCAGGCCTTGAACAATGAGAACTGGCAGAATAGCGAAAATCCAGTCGGCGCAGGCGTTCAGCCCGGAAACTACAAAAGTGAAGATCATGATTATTGTCGGTGAGATGCAGGTGCCGTCATGGTCGGGGCTGAGGTTCCACCAGTACGAGACAGGCTTGCACTGAAAGATGGCCACCGAAGTGTATGCAATGCCCACGATTCCGGAGACGACCATGATGATGCGGATGATCCAGATGTGCAGTTGGACGATGGTGATACGCAGCAAGAATAAGCCCACCGAGATTTTCAGGAAACACGTCGACAGCGTGTAGAATATCTCGCAGAAGAACCAAAAGTGGAGGGCCGCTTCAGCATTCGCATCTGTGAGCTTCTCACGGGAGACGCCGATTCCATAGGTTGAACCACCAATCTGGGCTATGAGATATCCAGTGAACAAGACTAGCGTGATGACCATGGTGTAGTCGTCAGCACCAAAGCCCTTCACCATGACCAAACTACAAGCTACGTCAGTAAGATGAATGCTAGGGCAAAGGGTACAAGTGGGTCTTTACCGCACATAGCATCGAAGGCCAACGGTGAGCCATGTTAGAATAAGGAATGTAATAGCAATGGCCAAGATTTGCCCACTTCGATCCTCCATGATTAATGATGTAGAAGGCAGCTTGTCAAGAAATAGTGATGTAGGCGAGGGAAAGGAATGGCCAACTCATGAAATCGCAAACCAAACATTAGTGAGCAGCATATTGTATGTCAATGAATTGGTTATCCCCTCCCCGGCGATCTTGCCTGATAGATGTCTCAACACGTGGGTCCAACCCTTATGCGTTTGCTCATCCGTGTGAACGCTAGGATGCTGTTAGCAGTTAGCAAGAAGACCAAATTTCTTCTGGACATCCTTGCCGCAGTAGCTTGAGACAGTATGGTGTTGGAGCCGGGATCTTCGTGGGGCGGAATGAGGCCCTCGAGCCTGTAAGATCGGCAATGTGCTTCGTGGAGCATCGGAAGCTGTCCGTGGCAGTCGGAAGGTGAATGAAATCAGTCAAATGTTGTATCATAGAAGGGTCCACAGGCTCGAAAAAAAGAATGTGGTAGCGGATCTAGCGTGCAACTACATCCACGTTTAGCAAGATAGTGCTTTGGTAGCACTTTTGGACTTGGTCTCGGCGGTGATTCCGACCGTTGGGAGTGCGCAATGGAGGCTTGATTCGGGAATGGTTAGCGAGTAGAAATTGGATTCGGGGTCATGCACGCGGCAATGTCATTGCGTTGAGGCGCGGCTCAAGAGGGTAAGGAAAGATCTTCGACGGGGGCTGATCGTTGCCAGAGGCGCGAAAGGGGCAGGCGATCTTACTCGCCGGGGAAAAGCCTAATGTGGACGAACGAATACTATCTTCAAGTGCCGTGTCTGGCGCGGCTCCTGCTATGCGTGTCATAAGCCGTTTCGTGCCCTGACAGCTGGAGATCCACCAACATCCGTACTAGCCTTGCTGTCCAAATCCGCAGTCTCACCCGTCCTGTGGATCTCTTCAAACCAGTCCTCCCTTTCGCAGCGTGCACGCTGGGGGCTGGCACCTCCCGCGACGGCGAGGGACAAACTTCAGCCAAGGATACTACCCGTACCGTTCCGAGGAACCGTCCACACGCCGTCCAACCTTCTTCCCCTTCCCCGCCAGTAGTCGACAACTTACTGAGTAGAGGCAACTATTGCCGTTGCCGCTGCCGCTGCTGCTTGTTGAATCCAGACTTGACTGCCGCATGATGCGGGCACTGAGGGACCCATGTCGAGCGCTTCTCGCCCGTCCTGCATTCATACCAAGATATCCATGCTCTGAGACATCAGCTTGCACACTAGCTGGATGTCATCGAGCCCGGACCCACTGAGCAAGGCCCCAGTAGTTGAGATACTACCCTGCATTCTACACATTTCTTTTTTCATAAGCAATTGAAAGGAATTCCTTTATTCCTTGCTCCCGCTCCGCTTGCCATTAAAAAAGAAGAAACTATAAACCAGTCCTCTCGTCAACGCCTCATTGCGCAATGCCTCAGATCTGGAAAGGAATCCCGCCAACGTTCTGGATTGTAGATGCTGTTAGCAGGTTTTAGGGGTACGTTTGCCAAGCTTGCACGGAACGGGTGTCTTGCGAACGCGAACCTGGCCAACTTCGTCGGCGCTACTTCGGTCACACCATATCCTTTGCGGTTTCGCAATATCCAGCAGGTCCACATCTCTGCATCTCTCATGGAGGAGACAACTCTAGACAGAGCGTTGACAGCCTGACTCTAACACAATAGTGCGCGTAAATGACTATGCCAGACTGAACAGGATGACGAGTATGTGCTATCCGAGTTCCCATGGCCTACTTTAGAGTTGGGTCTCCACTGTTGTGCGGCTACGCGCATCTTGGTCTTTTGCCTTGGTAGCCACCTTGCCGGGCGCCTTCCCGCTTCCGCATCATAGTCAGGACGAAGCCGACCAGCGATTGTACATGTCGTGATTGCCCAGCATGCTTGGAAATAGGCGACTGCAAGCCACGAATCAACAAATGTCGCACGGCAATGGTCATGCTCCGTCCAGACCCTGTACAGCACATTCGCCGAGGTAACCAGGTAGGCCAGTGTGTTTCCTTTGCTTGTGTGGAACAAGATGTCGGGAAACTTTAGCCGCGACAGGCAGGATGAATGGCTGAGAACGCATGATCGCACAAGCCACGCCCGGGGGTGATTTTTCCCGAATCCATCTTCAAGTCTACTTCCATAGCAGTAGCTTTCCTGCTTCCAGTCTTGGTCGCAAAGAAAAAACACCTCGGAGTCGTGCCGTCATGCACTATGGACAATACATTTTCTTTTGACACCGCTAGCGATTAGTCAACGATTCGCCACATCGAGGACAATCATAGCGACACACTTTACTGAAAGGCATCAGCGGATGGTATTTCGGTAAGATCGTGATCAAGCCCAATCCAGCAGCACAGCGCCTATGACGGTTTTGTTCGGAAGTCTGTCTTACCTCTCGGCGAGACGATACATGCGCTGAAGGCAAGAACATGAAAACGAGGGAGTGTCGCAATCAGTGGGAAAGATGTGCCAGACTTAACAGATCGGCTAATGTGCGAAAAGGGGAAAAAGGAGGGGGGGAGGGATATTTTCCTCGCGTACTTCCTGGACATTCAGTCATTTGCCTTAATATATTCGACATCGATATACCATAACCACAGGCGGCTGGAGGCGACGCACAAGGCACCTGCTGGTTGCAGCAATGGACTCCGGATCAGAACTTGAATGTGCCGCGGATACTAACCATGCTGGTACCGTTTCCTTTGTGCATTTGGTGAGACCTCCGAGGAGCGAAGTTTTGGCTCCCTGATAGGTCTTGCAGGCTGCGGAAACCCATGAAATGTGGTCTAGTCAGCCAAGAACGAGTTCAACACCTGGTAATGGGGTTCTGCCGGTGCTTGTACCTATCGCGTTTCTCAATTGCTCCCAATACACGCACATTGCCTTTCGCACCTTTGTTCGAGGTTATGTTGGCAAGCAAGACAGCATGGGCTTACCACATGTAAGCAACAATCAGAGCAGCTTCTGTGCTTCTAAAAGATCCTGACTCAAGCCAAAGGCCACCTCTAGAACATTCTTTTCATTACAGATAATACTGACGAAACCCGGATAGACGTCCCGGGGAGACGTTTCGATGCGGAGCCCCGCATTTGCATTCCAGTTAATCTATTTGAGCAAATGACAATTTCGCGAATAGATTAAAGAAGGTTCCATGTACCTTCTTCCGGCCCGCTTCGCGCTTTCACGATGTTGTGACGGAGTGTTCCGAAACAACGGGTACCGTGAGGATGACGCCGAGATAGTGCCCCCGGCCAATGAACACAGCAGCTGCCCAGTCCTCTGGCAGTATTCACCATAAAATCGAGGATTTCATATATTGCGGCTCTTGTGTCCCGTGACATTACATATTGCGATGCGCATCAACTCATCTATCCCGGGAAACGAGGTCGGCTTTGGATATTGTCCAAAGGAAAAGGTATAAGTACTGTGATGTTTCTCACTTATGGGATATCACGACAATCCCCTCGGCCAGAGTTGAACGTTGCCGACACGCTCCAAAATGGCACCTTACTCGCTCTTTGCGGCAACCCTTTTGGGTCTCGCTGCTGCCCAAACACCAGGATCTACTCCCGAAGTACATCCCAAGTTCACGACATGGAAATGCACCAAGGCAGGTGGATGCAAGGCGCAGAACACAGCTCTTGTGACCGACTCTGCGGCCCACAACATCCACCAAAAGAACTCCACATTGGGTTGTGGAAGCTGGGGTAGCGGTCCCGATCCAACGGCATGTCCTGACAAGGAATCGTGCGCTGAGAACTGCATCATGGAAGGCATCCAAGACTACACAACGATGGGCGTCTTCGCCAATGGCGGAGAAGTCCGTTTGGACATGTACAACCCGAGTGGCGATTTTGTTAGCCCGCGACTATACGTTCTAGCTGAAGACGAGAAGAACTACGAGATGTTGCATTTGACTGGCAACGAACTGACCTTTGATGTCGACATGTCTAGGCTGCCTTGCGGCATGAACGGAGCCCTGTACCTTAGCGAGATGGAAGTCGACGGCGGACGGTCGGAGCTCAACCCCGGAGGTGCCACCTATGGCACTGGATATTGCGATGCGCAGTGTTTCGTTACCCCTTGGCTCAACGGTGAAGTAAGTACAACCCATCCGTTTGTTCTGCACATGTCACTGACTCTCCATAGGGCAATGTCGAGGGTCAAGGTGTCTGTTGCAATGAAATGGACATTTGGGAAGCCAACCGCCGCGCCACCCACATCGCACCTCACACGTGCAGCACAGACGGAATTTTCGGCTGCACTGGCGACGAGTGCGGCCAGTCTGGTCTTTGTGACAAGAACGGGTGTGGCGATAATCCTTACAAGCACAGGAGCTCGCCCGACTACTATGGCCTTGGCCTCAAGGTCGACACCACGCAGCCCTTTACCGTCATCACTCAGTTCCCAGCTGAGAATGGAGTGCTCCAAGCCATTGTCCGGAAGTACATCCAGAACGGCGTGGTAATCGAGAACGCCATGCAGAACCTCACCATGAACCAGGAGTTCTGCTCTGCTCAGTCTGGCGCAGAGATGTACAACAAGCTCGGCGGTCACAAGGGCATGGGCGATGCCATGACCCGCGGTATGGTCTTGGCAATGAGCATCTGGTGGGACGAGGGCGGTGCCATGCAATGGCTCGACAGCGGAGAGGCTGGCCCTTGCAATGCCACCGAGGGATTCCCCGAGGAGATTCTTAAGAAGGAGAAGGCACCTACTGTCACTTTCAGCCAGATCAAGTGGGGCGAGATTGGCTCGACGTTTACCGAGTCGAATGCGACTGTGAAGCGCTGGAGGGCATAGAGATGAGCTTTCGGGGTCGCAGCATGAAGAAGAAAGGAATTAGACGTAGATGAATGACATGTTGGTGAAAGAAGTGAATACCTTTGCATCCGTGACCCTACGCCGTTTCTTGACTGCTATTGAGCGGCGAGCTGCAGGTGACTGTGAGTTTGTTATGAAGTAGACGTAGTAATTCGCGTACTACTCATCTTCATTCCAACTCTTAACAACAAGCGCATACAAGTAGACTTGTATAGTAGCTAAGTGGTCAAAGAAGCCAGCCAAAACAGCGGTCAATGATAGTTTCCAGCTCTCTCTCTCTCACCTGAGCCCTGTACCCGCAAGCAAAGGTGAGTTCCTCCTAGCGTCACATGTAGAAAGACGACGGCAATAACGAAGCTGCGACCTTGAACGCGGCAACCGTATACAGCCGCTTGGTCCGCAGCGCACAGGAAATTCCTCGTCCGGTGAGCGAAATGGGTTTCGATGCCAAGGACTACATGCATTTGCGTCATCCGCATTTGACTGCTACTTCCAACACTTGCAACACTTCCCACAACAAAACGGGTAAGAAGCGCATAAAAGACTACAACAACGCTACCGAGCTCAAGGCCAATGTCCGGCAGCATGTCGGCGCAGATGTGCATGGTGAGCTTGAGATGGCGAGGACAGAGATGTTGGTTCTTGCTGTGGCGAAGATTGAGCGCAATTTTTGGAAGTTGGTGGCGGACGAGATGGAGAGGGTTGGGACTAAGTATTATGAGCTGGATGAGTTGGCGAGGCGGTATCATGCTGTTTGATGGTTGGTGGGCAAGTCCTTCCTTGTGCAGTCAAGAGTGGTGATGGGTGCTGATTTTTGGAGTACAGCTCAGCTTGAGAAACGAAAAGATTTTTTATATTGGCTGTCTGCAGTGCGTATAGGTCGAGGTAAAGCTAATAGTAAGCACACTCTGAAATAGGATGCTTCTTACCTTGACTGTCTATAGTGCGTATGGGTAGAGGCAAATCTACTGGCGAGCACTCTGAACTGGCATGTTTTACATTAACTATGCAGTGCGTATAAGTAGAGGTAAATCTCATAGCGAGCACACTCAGTTAGCTTGGAGCCTTTGCCCGAAACGTCAGCCTTTTTCTCTTCTCCGCGTTTGTTTCTTGCTTTTGGATGGCCCGAAACGACGATCGGGGCTTGGATGCGACGGGGTCAAATAGCGTGTCAGGAAACATGTAATGGGAGAAATTGGGCGATTTAGTTGAATAGAAAATTGCCGACAAAAGGATGATGCTCTTGTGATGGCTATGCGCTTTGTTTTGTGTGATTTCGTGTTGCATTAGAATTCATGAAATCATCTAAACATGAGTTCATGGACATGTCGCGGTAAGGCTCTATACCTCTTTCTTGGGAACACCGCCTGGCAGCGTTTGTACCTTTTCTTGGAAAAGCTTCTCGGCGCCTTGCCAAACTGGCGTTGTTGCGCGGTCCTTAAGGGCCATCAAGCTAGGAAGCAGGGCATTGCTGAAGGCTTCTGACGACTCGCGGGGCAGCGCAGACGGTAGATGGTCGATGGAGATGACGGAGAGGCGGGGACCGTTGCCGTCAACGGACACTTGGACCGTCGGCTTGTCAAAGGTGGTGTTGATGTCGTAGATGGGAATGGGGTTGTGGGGGTTGGTGGTATCGCACGAGACATCGCAGACGACGCTCAACTTGCGGTTCGGTGACTGGAGGCTCTCCTTGCTGACAAACGGTGGAATGGGCTTGGAGAGGTAGATGCAGTTGACGAAGAGGTCCGACTCGACGATCTCGGGGTATGGACCGTCACGCTCCTTGGTCTCGGCGAGATCCCACTTTTTGATTTCGGGGCAGCCGACCTTCTCGAGCAGGTCGACAGCGCCCGAGCCGCACCGGCCAAGGGCACCGAGGACCAGACTGCTGGGCTTGTGGCCCGCGACCTTCTCTCCCGCGGCGACGTCGTCCTTGAGCTGGGCAATCAGCTCGTCCTCGTTGTTGTAGTAGCCACGCCCGTCGGTGAAGGTCTCGAGGCCAGGAAGGGGCTCGCCGTTGGGGTGGGTGAGTTGCCAGGCCCACGTCTGGCAAGCGGGCAAGAGTCAGCAGGGGAACAGGATGGCTGCTTCGCTCGACATACCTTGATGGCAAGCGCAGCACCGACGAAGCCGGCGTGGTAGCCAAACGCAGCCACGCGCCGGCCTGACGCGTCCTGCAGGAACTCGAGATCGTAGAGCGTGCCTCCGCCGCGGGGAAACCTCGCCAGCACGTTTTCCCAGCCGGCCTGCTGCTTGTAGCAGTGGGCAAAGTGCACAAACGTGTGCTCGAGCGGGAATTGGTCCTCGGGCAGCTCCTTCAGGCCGAGGATGATGCGGTCCTTGGGCGCCGTCTTGTATGCGCCCTCGTCAACGAGCGTTGCGCCTGCCTGTTCAAACTCGGCGTCGTGGAAGATGCGCGCGTAGTCGGCGTCCTTGGGCGAGCGCTCGACGACGACGGGGTAGCCGGCATCGAGCAGCTTCTTCGCCGTCGTGGGTGTGAGGCTGGCCATGTCGTTAGTCATCTGACGGGGCGCACTACACGCATCCAACTACCCACCATGAGCGATGCTCAAGAGGTTTGGCCTCTGCGCGGGCGTGGAGCGTGGGGAATGCCATGGTGATGCAGGGAAGCGATAGATGCGTAGTAGTCTCAAAAGGCAGTCGAAGGCAGTCGTGTATCCGCGCTGTGTCTTATAGGCGATGCAACGGCTCTCGGAGTGTCGAGTATGGTCGGCGCGGACTAATTACCCCCCACCATGACTCCATCAGCCATGGCCTTTTTCGCCGAGCCTGAGCTCCGAGAACGGCGCTACTGCAGGGCTGCCGAGCCAACATAGCCGTGGGTGGAAGGCTGACGTTGGCCGTGGGGCATGAGTCGAGATGGCATCGCATCCCCAGAGCGCACGTGCATTACTCGACCGCCGGCCCTGACTGACGTTAGAAGCTAGGTGGGATTCTCGCCCGCCGCTGAAAATCACTATGCGGCTCAACCTCAACGTCCATGCTTCTCCTCTCGTCTTTGTCGACACGAGAGGGCCATGATTGCCGCTGAGAACAGTCCGCCGAGTACGTCCCGGTAATAGCCATAGTCCCCGCCTCGACCAGCTATCCCATATCCAAAGATGTCGCCTGCGAGAGCCCCCTCACACTCGCGCGACTCTTCAAGTGCCAGCGCCCGTCACGCACACGCCCCTACCACACCCAGCCAGCTGCGACAGGCCCATGTCCCCTCGGACTCGTCAAATTCTCCCGAGGAAGCCATGCATCACCGTCGCTACTACGACGACGACGACGACGACGACGACAACGACAACGGCAACGATGACGCGCCCCACGACCTCGACTTCTCCACCGACGGTATCCGGCCCACGACAGATGCAACGTCCATACACACCACGCGCGAGAATCTTGGCCCACCCGGCGCCATCATACAAGTCGACCTCGAGCCGACTGCGCGCACCCGGCTGCTGAACCACCAGGACTGGGACACCTTCAACCGGGGCCCCGAGAGGCCGCCAGTACATCGCAACTATGGCAGCTTTGCTGGCAGCATCCACTCGGAACAGAGCTTCGGGGGCACCTTCCCCGGCACACAAGATACGGCCGAGGGTACTGCGCCTGACGCCACCCATGCCCTACTGGGCGACACCTTTGCCGACGGCGTCATGAACAAGGGTAACGCGCAACAGATGAGCACCACCCGCTGGCTTGCCGAGCGCCATGGCATCAAGGGCAAGCGCATGATGTACCTCAAGTACTACATCCCCGTGCTCAACTGGACCCAGCAATACAAATGGCGCTACTTCAAGGGCGACCTGGTCGCTGCCATTACCATGGCCTCCTTCTATATCCCCATGGCCCTGTCCTATGCCTCCAACCTTGCACATCTACCTCCTGTCCATGGTCTCTACAGCTTCGCCTTGAATCCGCTCATATACGCGGTACTAGGCACTTGTCCGCAGATGATTGTAGGCCCGGAAGCACCCGGCTCGCTTCTGGTAGGCGAGATTGTGCGTGAGAATATCAAGAAGGGCACTACACACGACAACGATGGCAGGCGCAACGCCGAGATTGCTGGAATCGTGACTTGCATGGCCGGTGCTTTCATTCTCATTGCAGGCTTCTTCAGGCTTGGATTCCTGGACAATGTCTTGAGCAGACCCTTCTTGCGCGGTTTCATCAGCGCTATTGGCGTCGTCATCTTCGTCGACCAGAGCATCCCCCAGATGGGCTTGGCAAGACTGGCTGCTGACCAGGTCTCTCACGGGAGCTGTTTGGACAAGGTCATCTTCCTTTTCCGTAACATTGGCAACGCACATGGTCTCACCTGTGCCATGTCTTTTACTGCATTCGCCATCATCATGTTCTTCCGGTACGTGGCTCAAACGACACGCTTTGCCGGTCTCCTTGCTAACCGTCCATCAGAGAATTCAAGAAGCGTCTGCAGCCGCGTTATCCCAACGTTGCCTACATACCTGACCGCTTCGTCGTCGTCGTACTCGCTGCCATACTCACCTGGAGATACCGCCTCGACCAACAAGGACTTGCCGTGCTGGGCGAGGTCAACTCCAACGCCAAACTCTTCTCCGTCCATTTCCCCTTCGAAACATCGCATCTCAAATACGTAGGAGATGCCATCAACACGGCTCTCATCATTGCTATGCTGGGCTTTTTCGAGTCTTCTGTTGCAGCCAAGTCCTTGGGCAGCGGCGAGCAAAACAAAGAAGGTGTACAGATGCCGCTCAGCGCAAACCGAGAGCTGATTGCATTGGGCACGGCAAACATAACGGGTGGGCTCTTCATGGCGCTTCCAGCCTTTGGTGGCTATGGCCGCTCCAAGGTCAACGCATCCACTGGTGGATTGACACCGGTGAGCTCCATTCTGCTCTCCGTCATCACTATTTTGTGCACTGTTTTTATGCTGCCTTACTTTTACTACCTACCCAAGGGCGTTCTCTGCGCCATGGTCTCCGTCGTTGCATACTCGCTTGTCGAGGAAGCGCCACACGACATCAAATTCTTCTGGAAGATTGGCGGCTGGTCCGAGCTCATACTCATGGGCCTCATCTTTTTCATCACCATTGTATGGGATTTGAAACGCGGCATTGGCGTTGGTATTGGCCTGTCTATTCTGCGTCTCATTCGCCACTCGGTCCGCCCGCGCATCCAAATCTTGGGTCGCGTGCCTGGTACCACCAACCACTTCTCCAATGCCGAGCAGCATCCTGGCGACGTTGAATTCATCGAGGGATGCCTGATTGTCAAGATTCCAGAACCCTTGACTTTTGCCAACACGGGAAATCTCAAGACACGCCTTCGCCGCCTGGAAGATCACGGCACAGCAACCGCTCACCCAGCCTTACCACGCGTCCGCCGTGCAGAACACAACAAGAACGTCATTTTCGACGTCCACGGTGTTACATCGCTTGACGGGGCTGGCGCACAGGTCCTCGCGGAGATTGTAGAGTCCTACCGAAAACGAGAGGTCAGAGTCTTCTTCTGCAGAGTGCCCAGGGAGTCAAGCCCTGTCTACCAGTTGTTTGAAAAGAGCGGCATTATCGCCATGTGTGGTGGGCCGAGGCATTTTGTGGAAAGCGTCGAAGAGGCGCTTCGTATGACGGAGCTAGAGCGTCTGACGGAGGAGTGGGCGAGTTCCGCGGAAAGCTCGAGGGCTGTTTCTAGCCGGGCTTAATGCACACAAAGTAGCATCGAATGCGATAATCATTAGGCATCAAGGAATACGAGCTAGATGAGATTTCAGCGTGCGTCAACAATCGTGTCAGGTTATCCATCGGCCTGCCTAGTTCGGACGCAATGGAAGCGTGACAAGCATGGCAGTGTTGTTGCCCCGAGATTACCCCAGACGTGGGCGTCGGTTCATGGACACGGCTAGCGGGCACCTGCTAAAGCGATTCCTCCTCAGGCGCCCACTGTTGAATTGCGTCTCTTCCCCCAACAACCATTGCGTTAACGATCAGCGCAGACCCCTACCAACTGCATATTCCCTTCCTTCTCCCGGACTGTAATGCTTATTAACCAACATGGTGTGCTGTGTCATGACATGAGTGACGTCGTCCCTACAATGTTCAACGCCTCCAAACATTGTCTTCACGCCGTTGGTGCCCACTAACTCCTACGCCTTGACGTCGACCAAGCTTTTCGGCCTCTCTCGACAAAGCTTTTGTGTGCCGTGTTTGCCAGCCAAGCGACGCTTATCACCTCTTGGCCACTCTTAACACGCCACAGCCCTCGTTGGCGGTACTGGCCCCTGCTATGCACTAACCCACTCAAGCCCATCATGTCACCTTCCGCAGGCTACTCATTGGATAGACAGGGGCATGCGGGGTTGCGGGGACGTCACGAGCATGTCGGACATGCACGCGTCGGCAGCAATAGTCATGGATCAGCCAGCTCTGGATGGGAAGGTGGGACGATGATCGGGAATCGAGCATGGAGTTTGGAGAAGGTTAAAGGGTGCATCGTGCCCGGCTCCAAGGACCTGCAAGTCTAGCAGTCCGTCCGTCTACAATCCTTCACAATGGCAGACGAAAAGTACGACGACGGCGCTGTGCAGCGCGAGTATGTGCAGCCCGCACCAAACATGACCGTGGGCCGCTACATGGCAACGCGCATTCCCACGCTCAAGCCCGCGCATGACAAAGTATCCAACCCCATAACCCTCCTCCGCATGCTCAACCTGCAGCAATGGCTCTTCTTCCTCGTTGCCTTCTTCGCCTGGACGTGGGATGCTTTTGACTTCTTTACCGTCTCCCTCACCGTCTCCGATCTCGCCGACACGTTTGGAAAAACAAAGGCCGACATCACATGGGGCATCACGCTGGTTCTGATGCTGAGAAGCGTGGGAAGTATCCTCTTTGGCTTGGCCGCTGATCGTTATGGAAGGAAATGGCCCTTTATCATCAACAACTTGTTGTTCATCGTGCTGGAGCTGGGGACCGGTTTTTGCTCTACCTACAACGAATTCCTAGGTGTAAGGGCCTTGTTCGGCATCGCAATGGGCGGATTGTATGGCAACGCTGCTGCGACTGGTAAGCCTTTCCCCCCTTTTCTTCTTCTTCTTCTTCTTCTTCTTCTTCTTCTTCCTCATGGCTGGTCAGTATCTAACCTTTCAACAGCTCTTGAAGACTGTCCCGAAGAAGCTCGCGGTATCATGTCGGGCATTCTGCAACAAGGTTATGCATTCGGCTACCTCCTTGCGACTGTATTCGCCCGCGCCTTTGTTGACACTGTCGGTCATGGATGGCGCCCTCTCTTCTGGTTCGGCGCAGGACCTCCAGTGCTTATCATCCTTTTCCGTCTTTGCCTTCCTGAGACGAACGCCTACCTCGAACGCAAGCGCATCCGCGAAGAACAACCCAACGCAGCCAAAGCCTTTGCCGAAGAAGGCAAGGTTGCGCTGAAACGACACTGGCTGCTGCTTGTATACCTCGTACTACTCATGGCCGGCTTTAATTTCATGTCGCACGGAAGTCAGGATCTCTACCCGACCATGCTAAGCAATCAATACAACTTCTCTGCGGATCAAGTGACCATCACCCAGGTCGTAGCCAACCTTGGCGCCATGACGGGCGGCACTATGGTCGGGTACTCATCTTCCATCTTTGGACGCCGCATCAGTATCATCGTCATGTGCGTAATTGGCGGCGCATTGCTCTACCCTTACACCTTCACGTCTAGCAATGCCGTTATAGCTGCAGCCTTTTTCCAACAATTCTGCGTCCAGGGCGCTTGGGGTGTCATTCCGATCCACCTCATGGAGCTCTCCCCAGGTTCCTTCCGTACCTTCGTCGTCGGAACTAGTTACCAGCTTGGCAATCTCGCTTCATCTGCGTCATCTACTATCGAGGCGACCATCGGCGAGCGGTTCCCGCTCCCACCCAAGGGCGAGACCACAAGATATAGATATGGCTTGGTCATCTGCATCTTCATGGCATGTGTGTATGCCTATGTCATACTGCTTACAGCACTGGGTCCTGAATACCGCGGCAGGAACTTTGACGTGGCTGCGGATGAGGACATGGCAGTTGTTACGGGGGCAGATGAGGGCAAGTATAAGGCAAGGCAGTACAGCGAAGATGTGGAAGCGAGACGACATTCTTGAGGTGTGTAATTTTGGCATGAACGCGATTGTTCCAAGTCATGTTATACTTATAAATTGGCGACGCATCATTGAACTAGGGTTTTCGTCTACACCGGCAAGACCTCTGCTTAGCTTTCGAATCATGTTTGTACTGAACAACACTCTCTTTTACCAAATCCTTCCATTGATCGAACACATGTCTTGACTGTGGTGCTTTGTTAGTTTCCATCTATGCCTTACCTGGTATAGGCAACTGCATCGGATCATGTGGAGAAATGCTCATATAACCTAGGGCGTGCGTAATTTTGCTCCATGGTCTGTATATTAGCGAGATCATGGCGCTGACGTAGATAATCTAATCAATCTATGCTCTCCACTATCCTCATTGGCCACAACGTTTACACGGAAACGGACATCCGCACTAGCACTGTGCAACCCATACCACATGGGCGCCCCGACCAAATTGACCTCATATCGCAACAATCTATGCTACACTCCACGCGGCCTTGCACAGCCTAGCTCGACGGCACTCTGTCCCCAATACTCAGGCTTCTGTTATGGCTACGGCTCTACTGACATTATTGCCGGTGGTTGTCTCGCATGGAACAAAGCACTCCTAGGGCGGGAAGGGAAAACACAGTATGTATATATATGTTCTCGCCCAGGAAGAATGGATATGCCGGCACCCCCAAACTGCATATTCCTTGCACCTCATCGAATCTTCTCCGCTACGATGAAAGCCTCTGCCATTCTACTCGCTATCGCCTCTCTGGCAAGTGCTCACTGTACGTCTCCTTTTCCCGTATTGCACAATTGCCTCCCTTCACTCACGATGATCTCCTTAGACACGCTCCCCAGCATCAATGGTGACGCACCCTGGTCGCACGTGCGCCAAGCGAAAAACTGGCAGAACAACGGCTTCGTCGGCGACGTAACCAGCAGCGATATCCGCTGCAACCAACTGAAACCTGGTACTTCTACCCTCAGTGTCGCCGCCGGTTCCAACGTCAAAGTCAGCGTGAACCCAAATGCATACCACCCGGGTCCTTTCCAGTCGTACCTTGCCAAGGTGCCCGAGGGCCAGGATATCAACACTTGGGATCCGACTGGCGCGGTTTGGTTCCGCATTTATGCTGAGCAGCCCAAGTTTGGGAGCCAGTTGACTTGGCTGGGTATGTCTTTTCCATCATGCCTCCTTTTCTTTTCTTTTCTTGTTTTTGTATCCTTCACTGTCAATTACTAACCAACCATGATACACAACAGCCGCCTCAAACTACGACGTCAATATCCCGCAATGCATTGCACCGGGCAAATACCTTATGCGAAACGAGCATATTGCCATCCACACTGCTTCGAGTCAAGGTGGCGCGCAGTTCTATCTGTCCTGTGCCCAACTCGATATCACTGGCGGTGGGAGCACGGCTCCCAGAAATCTCGTTGCCTTTCCTGGCGCGTATAGTGCGACGGATCCGGGTATCCTGATCAATATCAATTACCCGATTCCTACTAGCTATGTGAACCCGGGGCCGCCTACGTTTACCTGCTAGACTGGGGCGTGGCCAGGTTTGAGTGGATGAGAAGCGCATGCGAGATATCTGGTTTGCTAAGGGATGAGTGTATGGTTTGATGTGGTGTCGGTGTCGGTCTCGTATGTGGACAAGGTGCTATAAATACAAAGTGAAACATGAGCATCGGCCTTTCGATCCTCTTTTTTCCCTTCATGATGGCTAATGTGCGCTGTGATCCTTTGACTAGCCCTACTGGCTTCCTAGTTTCCCGAGCAACCCCTAATAATATCATCGAGTCGGTCCAGTCCCATTTTAGAGCAGACAAAGTATGGTTCTAGTATTGGTGTCTCTACGCTGCAGCGGCCACACAGACACGCGATCCCACATGAAACAACACGACTGCGTCCTTTGTTAATACAGAGTAGCCAAAGTGCCGCCAACAAGCCGTCGTTAATCCATGTCTATGACCTACGCCCCGAAACACGCAGATTACGGCCTTCTCCCCCCCCGGAGAGACCATTGTAAATGGTTCCTTCAACGTACAACATCGACGCGTCGGATTCCAGCCCAGATTTCGACCCTACCCCCATCATAGACTGCATAATTTGGGAAGAGCGCAGTGTGCAACAACACTCACTGTTGGTGATTCTGAGGTCAACTTCCCTCGAAGCTATACTGAGACTTATGATGCAGAGAGCGTGGGGCCTCACGGCCTGTTCATCACAGCTGGGGTGAAGAGGTTGAATGTCAAGGCTGATGCTACGCCGGAGGCGGCATCGTCGTCGTTTGTCACTGCCTCTACCCATGCGGCTGAAAGTCACCATGAGAGCTTGAGCGCGAGCACGCGGTAGCGTGGCGCCATCTGAAACTGTTAGCCCAACGGGTAGCGCAGCGGCTCCTGATTCCACGGGTGCGGCGAATGGTAAAGTTGCGGTTGGTGGTGGGCTGTTAGGTATCGCTGCTGGCGTACTTGGCGGATTGCTATTGTAAAAAAAAAAAGCCAAAGTTCAGAATTTCAGAGCATCTTCCGTGAGAAGTAGTACCACAACATTAAACCAATCAACTAGATACTCGTCTTTGACTTGCCAATCCGTGTCCAATTGTTTACGTGAGACCATTACTTCAGCTCCTTGAATTTCGCCAGCAGTTCATCCATACTCGATACGTACAGGTCAAACTTGCCAAAAACATCCGTGCAAGGATCATGCTCTTCGTAGTCCAGATACGCTGTCTTGAACCCCGCCTTCCTCGCCGCAATAAGATCCCACGCATGCGCCGCAATGAACCATCTCTCTCCATCCTGCTTCCCCGCACCATGGCTCGTCAAATGCTGATCGGCGTTCTCGTATACCCGGATATCAGGTTTGGCAATCTTGATAGCATCGCAGCTAAGCAGATGCTCGGCATCCAGTTCAATCCCTGCATTACGGTAGTAGTTCAACGAGGTCTCGGAGCCACCATTCGTAACACTATGAACATCCCAACCCGCTTCTCTCAGTCCATCGAAACACCTCTTCAAGCCCTCGCGTGGTGTCATACTCTTGAACGCCTTCATCACTTCTTCGAGATCCGCGTCGCTAACGGCATCTGGAGGTAAATCGACAACGGCACATGCTCGCCGGAACGTAGACTTGAGGACCTGGGCAATCGGCACGTAGGTCCCTGCCATGGAGACATATGTGAAGTCGCGCTGCGCAGCATAGAACCAGGAGAAGAAAAGCGTCTTTGGGTCAATGGCGGCAGTCTTGAATTTAGGCCCGAGTCGAGATTGGATGGCTTCGATCGGGGCCGAGAACTCGAAACACGTGCCTATTACGTCGAAGGATGCTGACTTCGTCATGTTGGGTGTGGGTTGGAAGTGTGGTATGTTTGCTGTGCAGCTGAGGTTGTGGGTGGAGAGCGCGGGGTGCGGTGCGAAATAGGCAGAGCGGACCTCGGCAAGGTAGAGGCCTGTATTGTAGACCCTATGACGTCACTTACTCCGAAGCTTCGTCTTGTCCTCCAGCACCATCGTCCCCATTCTCAAGCAATATCTGCGCCGTACATTACTGTCACATGGCGAGAAATAAGACATCTGACCATATGCCTGAAACGTCCTCTGGCCCCCACATGTCCTGCGCCAAGTGTTACAAGGGGATCTGACTGGGGCTGAAGGAGGGGCTGTACATCGCTTAGGCTGGACCTCTGGGTATCAACATTGAATATCAGCTCAGCGTTCCCACATTACTTTTCTTTCAATTCTCTTTCTTCACCTACTCATTTCAGCTGGTACACTGCAACATGGCTGGCATCACGAAAGCTGTGCTTTGCGCCCTCGTAGTGGCGTGGGGCGCATCCTTTTATCAATTGTACCTCAAAGATCTACTCACAATTACTTTTGGTGTTGGTCGGGTGATGCAGAGTATTGATGAGTTTCCTTATGAATGCAGGCGTCTCGTGCATCCGAGCCTGGAGGCTTGTGAGGATATCTGGCTCGATAATGAGGGCAGGACGCTGTATGCCGCGTGTGCGGGGACCAAAGGAAGGTTGGCTTGGAATCAGGCGTATGTCGCTCAGCTTCAATAGTGTTGATACCACACAGTGTATTTTCATGTTTGCTGACATGTGATAGTATGAAGCAGGTAAATGCGACCGGACGTCGACCTGGCGGCTCTGAGCTACTCGCCCTGGACATCGATAGTCCCGGCGCAGATGGTCTCTTCAACCTCCGCTCCATCAAACCCACAGGCAATTACAGAGGAGCTACTGGAGGCAAAGAGCTGGACTTGCTCGGTTTTGACGCCCATATCCTGGACGACAACACTATCCAATTCTACTTCGTCAACCAGCGACCTCCAGTTGACCTTTTAAACAATATCATCGATGCATCGAAGATCGGCGATAACTCAACTATTGAGGTCTTTGAGATGCGAAGAGGTCAAGAAACAATGCGTCATGTTCGTACTGTCGTATCAGATGAGGTCTGGACACCAAATCGTGTTGCAGCATTGGCAGATGGATCGGGCGGGTTTCTTACAACAAATGATCATTCCGTCAAGGTTGGCATGGTATGTATATGAAACTTCTGCTAGCAGAGAAATTGGAAACTAATCGCATGTAGATCCGAGAACTTGACTACGTAATCGGGGGAGGAAACGTCGCATACTGCGACGGCGCCGGGAAATGCCATGCCGCCTACAAAGGCAACGAAATCGACGAAGCCACCTTGCAGCTCACTCCCAAAGAGCCCAAGTACAACGCCTCCCTCAAAAAAGTACTAAACTTCATCCCCAGACCCAAGCTCAAATTCCCAAACGGCCTAGCCCGTGGCCGTGACGGCCTCTTCTATGTGCCCAGCGCCATAGACGGCCAAGTCCGCGTCTTCGCTCTCCAGCCTAACAAGACTCTTCGCCTCCTCGACAAAATCCCCGTCGGCATGCCTCTTGACAACATCTCACCGGATGCGCATGGCGATCTTTACGTCCCTGGCTTCCCGAATCTTCCTCAAACTGCCAAAGCTTTCAATGATCCGTACCACGAGATCTCGCCTGTGACTATCTGGCGCATCAGGAAGACGGTGGGTGCAAGTGAAGGCATAGTGAAGAGTGTCGATTATCGGCTTGAGAAGGTCATTGAGGATAGGGATGCCAAGGTGCTGAGTGGGAGCACGACGGTTAGGCATGATGTCAAGACTGGCCGACTGTTCATTGGGGGTAAGTTGAAAAGGGGCGGGGGGAAAGATACGAAGCAAGTTTGCGGATGTTGTGCTAACGTGTTGTAGCTGCGGTTCATCCTTTCCTCGCCGTGTGTGAGCCTCGTCAGTCATAGTGTAGTCTTGGAACAAGGTGGCTTTTCTTGCGATGGTCGAGTGAGGTAGTCGTCGGCAAGAGGTTAACCGTATCTTGGACGAACTTTGAGGCATCGTTAAAGTGCCAGGAAGATGAAGTGCCTCAAGACTCCCATGGGGATGCAGCCTGTGTAGTCCAGCTTGAAGCGTCACGCTTGTAGTTACCTAGCCTTTTCTGTGCCGGTTTGCATAGACCGCTGTAAGCCACGAGTATCAAAAAGTGGTGCATTAAGTCTGAGGTTTCTTCTCGGTAGACTAGATTTGCTTTCTTTCTACTCGCGACCTCTCCTTGCGCGCCTTCCCTTGCTTTCATCCCTTGCCTGAGCCTGCCCTTCAGGTCCCTTCCCGTCGGCGATGGCACGCATGTAGTAGGCGTCCAATTAGAAGAAGAAGAAGAAGAAGAAGAAAAAGAAATAGTAAGGGGAGAGAGTAACAGAAGCCGCTCCTGTCACAACAAACAACCCACAGGTCTGTGCTCACAGCAAACGCTGCTTCACTTATTCTAAGCTCACCACCCCATTGAAAAGTGTCAATGAGGGCAGGTGCTGAGGCTTCCGACAAATCATAGTCACTAAATCATCTGCAATCGTATGTTGAGCAGGCAAACATATGATTGCATCCAAACCAACATATACACCTCCCTCAATTTCTCCATCTGGTCTAGTCTACCGCTTAATCAACCCCTTGGCTTCAGCCATCCTAATCATCTCCTCATTCCTCTTGCGTTGCGCCTGCAACTCTTCTGCTTTCTTCCTCTCATTCTCCTTCTCTAACTGATCAGGTCTGCGCACCGCAATATCTTTGGGCTTGTTATCCGAGAAGAAGAACTTGAGACCCTTCTCAATGATGTAACAGGCGACAAAGTCAAAGGCCATGATGGAAGTAATCATAACCTTAAAGTCGGTGGTGAAAGGGACGAGCTTAAGCTTTTCATTGAGCTCGGGGATGAACTCCGTTGCGCAAGAGAAGGCGACACCGGAGACGGAGATCAGACCCCAGTACATGCCCTTGTTCTCACGAATGGACTCGCGGAAAGGTCGGCCTTGGTAGTTGATGGCGAAGGTGGAGATTTGTTGGATGAGTTGCAGCAGGTAGATGGCGGAGTTAAGCAGGGAGGGCTCGAACTCCTTCTCCAGATCTGGGTTGGGGTCCTTGGGCTCAACACGCTGGACGTACTGAGATACGTAGATGAGAGTGATGATGTGGATAGCAAACTGACCCAATACTGAACCAATAATGTACGTGTTGAAGATGTTGTGCTGGGGACGTTCCTTGGAGAGGGCCTCGACAGTCTTCGCGCGCGAGATAGAAAGGAAGCAGACACTCATCATCATTCCTGAGATGGTGACTTGACCGTCGCCAAACTTGATACCGTCAAGGTAGAGGACTGACAGACTGTACGCGGAGATCAAGCAGTTGAGAGCGAGAATCTTGTACATTTGAATCGTGGCAACAAGCGTGCAGCGACCTTGACGGATGATGTTAGGAATGGCCACGACGTTGGCAAGCTTCGAGGTGAATGGTGCAGCGACGGAGGCATCACCGAGCTTGATTGTCGGTGGCTCGCCAGCCATCTCCTCCATCTCCTGGGCCATCATCTTTTCTTGCATTTGCTGAGCGAAGTTGGCAGCGGCCTGAGGAGGTTGGACCTGACCAGGTTGCTGCTGAACAAGGTTACCGGTGGATGCTGATCCGTTGGCCACACCGTTGGCTGCGGGAAGCAGACCCTTCTTCTTGGCTTGATTCTCCATTGCTTTCTCGTAGTGCGGATTGGTTGGGCCTGGAGGATACAGGTGGGCGATCATTACAGGGACTGGGGGTTGGGGCTGGTTGAAGCGCTGCATGAGATTGCACTGCTTCTCGTAGACGTTCTTCATTTGGGTGTTACGGAAGTGCTCGCCAATCTTGTCAAGGTCGTCGCGGGTACCGTTAAGCAGAGCAACACCGATATGAGCCTGCTTCAAGGCACCGACATCGTTGGTACCATCACCGGCCATGAGGGTGGTATAGCCGCAGTCTCTGAGACCGAGAAGGATTTCCTCCTTTTGCTTTGGCGAGACACGAGCGTAAACCCAGGTGTACCGCAAGATTTGTTTCCACCCAGGCTGGCCTGCGAACTTGGAGAGTGCATATCCAGTGAGACAGATATCCTTGGTCTTGAGGATCTCAGCGTCCAGAGGCTTAGTGGGGTCGACTGGGATGCTGAGCTTGTCGTCAACACTACGCCAGACAAGCTTCTCGCCGGAATCATCGTTCTCGGGTGCGTCAAGAATGTAACAATCGCGATCGACAATCTCAACCTGCTTAGCTACATGAACAGCAGTAAGTGGGTTATCACCAGTAATCATGACAACGCGGTGGCTAGACTCGTTCAATGCGCGGACAGCTTCGACAGCGTCAGGCTTCAGAGGACATTGGAGAACAAGGAAACCAGCAAAGTGTAGCTCTGACTCGACTTGTTCACGCTTAAGGTCGTTAATACGGTTCTGACCCCATTCACCGTCCTCAGACAGGTACTTGAATGCCAGGGCCAGTACGCGACCACCGTTACGGGTGAAATGCTTGAAGGTTTCCTCGTAGTTTGCCGGGGTGTCGACCAACATCTTGCGGATGGTCTCGGGCGCACCCTTGACCGCGGCGATCGTGCTCTTGACCTTGCGTCCAGTCTTGTTGTTGTTTACGAGGACAGTAGCGACGGAACTCTGGCGCTTAAGAGCAGATGAGAACTGGAAACGACGACGGATCTGAACGAGTTCTGCGTGGGATTTGGCGGTAGTCGAGGTGGCTTGAAGAGTGTCCTTCGCTCCGAGTTTCCAGCCGAGAGACTGTAGGGTAGCCTTCTCCATGGGCTCACCAACAGTCTCGCCATCATCCAGCTTAACCAGAGCGTGAGCAGCGGCAAGCACCAGCGTGGTCTCAGTACCAACATCGGTAACCTTTGCGAGATCAGTGTGCGCACCGTCTGGTGCGACCGTAGCATCGCTCTCACCCAGAGATAGTCCAGCAATACCATCGACAACCAAGTCTTCACCAGTCAATGTACCAGTCTTATCGAAACAGGCTACATCGACCTGACCGGCGAAAGGGATGCGGAACGGCTCTGTGCAGAAGATGGCATACTTGCTCAGCGCAGCAAGAGAAGTATTGACGGCCAAACTGAGTTCCATGGGAAGCTCGGGAGGGACAACACTGGTGACGATAAGGACGCAGTCGAGGAGTAACTTGTTGCGCTGGCGATCGAGTCTAACACCCTCCTGCCAGACGTACCACGAGGCGGCGATGGCGAAGACGGTAAGGAAGAGAATGAAGAAGAGGGCTTCGACGTTGTTGGCGGAAACGCGCTCGGTAGCAAAGATCATAGTCCTCACAAGGCTGCCTTGGTTGGTCTCGAATCCGGTCTTGATCACAACAGCGATAGCGCCCTTGTCGGGTGGTGGGGGCACACCAGAGGAGAGCTTTGAAACGGTGCCGCCATCTTCTTCTGCGTTGCTTCCATGCGAGACCTGGAGGACCTTGGTGCCACCCCAGAGGAACGAGTTCTTGTCCAGGCCTTCAGGCTCGATGCGCGCATCGCCAGGTCGCAGTTGTACCGATTCCTTGAGCACCGGGGTGCTCTCTCCCGACAGCATAGCCTCGTTGACAATCGCCGAGCCCTCGAGTAGAAGCATGTCGCATGCAACGCCAGAGTCTTCCTTTGTCCTGCCCGCGCTGACAACATCGCCTGGGAGCAGCTTGTCGCTCATGATCTCCTGCCATTTCTTCTGCCTGTATACTAGAATCTCGTAAGGCTTGATGCTCATGCCGCGGAACTCGTTCAGCGTTCTCTGTCTCTGCCACACGACGGTGCTCTCAAAAGCGACCAACATGAACAGTGTGAACAGCGAGTAGTACCAGTATTCATCCAGCATCCACAGCCCGACACAGAAGATCTGGAAAACGAAGAAGGGCGCGACGGCGTGCTCCTTGAACAGCTCGGTGAAGGTCGGTACGGGAATATCGAATGCATTGTCGCCATAGTGTTGGGTGAGACGCTCGATCTCTGCGGGCGAAGTGAGACCCTGCGTCTGCTGGAATGTCTTGAGCTGCGGCTTCGGTTCGGTGTCGAGGGCGTAGGCGAGCGGGGCGAAAGAGCCCCTTTCGGCGTCGTAGAGGAAACGTCGCTTTTGGAACAGGAATGAAAGGTTCGGCTTTCCGCCAACGTTGTCGCGAACTAGTTTAACAATCTCGGCGGCACCCGCATTCTTGACAGGCTGCACTTTGATAAGCTGTGCATTGCGCACGTCGTTGGCTGAGGTGGTTGTGAATGCGCTTTTCAGGTTAACGTTCCAGTGCGTCATGAGCCAGAAGAGCGATTGGAAGGTGGTGATACTCGCAACCCAGACGAAGGTCCATTCCGACGATTGTATGTATTGCTCGTAGCGCTCCGGCGAGAAATATATGGCGGAGAAGGCTGGCCATATTATCAGAAAAGGCCAGATGTATGTATGCAGCTGCAACGGCAACGGGTTGTGCAGGCTGGCCTGCTTGATCTGAGGGTTGTCGACAAGCGGCGCCATAGTTGTGGTGTCGTGGTCAGAAGAACGTCAGTCTCCGAAAGTTATGCCCACCATTCCTCGCCATCGCGTAGCCGTCGGCGCTAGTTTGCCCGGCCCACGTGTGGTGGAACATTCACGAACATGGATCCAACGCGGACTAGCGCAAATCTCATGTCCGCCATTAGTCCGCCGAGCCATTCACCACCATACTGCACGATTCTAAGGAGAGTATTGAAAATTGGTTCTGGAGATGCGCAATTCGAGGCTCGACGCACAAAAGGGGTCTATGTCATCCTCATCTTCTAGTAAGCATGGTGGGCTCGACAAATATACCAATCGTTTACTTTCCACCTGCTTTCCCAAAAGCTCACCGGCGCACAAAGCCCCCTTCCTTGGTAACTCCAACTAAGAGTCCGATCCCACGTCTGTGTCACCAGCGAAGTTTGGTCAATCGTGTTCACCGAGACTTGAGCCAGACCCTCGCTGCGCAAACCCATTAGTCGCGCTCGGGTCAAATCTGCCCAGACCCTATCCATTTTAACGCCAAAGAGAATATCAGTCCATGCAATACACCGCATGGTGTCTTCTAGCTGAGCTTGCTGCCTGAGTTCCACTGTTCTACACAGAGCCGAAAGCTTTGCGATCCACCAAGCTCGATCTGCGCCTGATGCCATGGAACACGCTACCACCAAGACCCAAAGCAGTGTCTTCAGATTCTCCTCGCCGTTCCAGACATCGAATGTTGAGATTCTGGGCCGATCAATAGTGACGCGCAGCTGCTTCAAAAGGGTAATTAATATCTTCGCATTAGGTGGTAGTCCTCGAGGCGCTGCATACACGAAGATCAACGTCGCTGCAAGAAGGGCTTCGACCACGCTGGCTGCATTTGCTCTGCATTTTCGAAGTTCTTGCGCTTCATCATTGTGCCCTGCAGTATTTTGATCGAAATCAAGAAGCTCCCGTGTTCGATCGGGCACAGAGAGTATGATAAACTGCGTTTCGCACAGTAAACTACTGAGCGTGAGGCGGGCGACACGTCCAGACCAACGGGAGGAAGTTGCTAGAGCGAGTCGATGCAATCTGTAGAATATACTGAGTCAGTTGATGGCGGAGAGAGACAACTGAGTCAGAGAAGTTGGTGACGTGTACGCTCCTATTTCCATCAATTCATCGGGTAGTTGAGGTGCGTCGGGGTCAAGACATACACGCGGAAAAGAAGGTGGTATGCGAGATACTGTCGCAGTGTGGAAGTCGACCCTAGTAGCATAGAAGTGAGTAAATGCGTAGAGTTGCATCTCAACTTACCAGAGGATGCCGCGCAGGAAGCCATCGTTCTGTCCAAATGCGAACAATCCGCCTCGGACGCTTACCATCCGTCTTAGTGCGACCACGTGTACCTGAGCAACATCATACGCTCCGTATAAGTTTTGAACAAAGTCATTAAACGAGCTCTCAAGATACATTTCAATGTTGCGTGTAAACATATAACCGACCTCAAGACTACCCAATGTCAGAACTGTTCCAACTACTTCGTCGGAGACAAAGCCTCCGGAGTTTAAAAGCTTGCGATTAATGGCTTGGATCGCCTTGATTTTGTGCTTGGGCAAACAGGTGCGCAACTCGCTGAGTCCTTCCACGAGTATGCCGTACAGTGCCCTACTTGCTAGCGTGACATGCAGTAGGCCAGCATCATTCATGATGAAGGATTTCCATGTGTGCTTGGCATCAATGACAATAGGATTACGCCGGGGTGCATTCTTGTCTGAGTTAGTGTCAGCATGGAAAGAGTGCATTCACCTTTTGCAAAAAGTGTGCGCCATCCCATCATCATCATCATACATACAGCTTCTCACCTTTCTATGTTGAAATCGAATAGAGCATTCGGATCGGTGCTTGGCGCTCGTGATATCTTCCATCTTCTTTCGTCTCCTTCGATTTTGATATTTACTTGCTTTCTTTGGACTGTAATATCTTCATGCACGGATTTTGGGAATCGAAATCGGCTCTCTAACGGCTGCTTTGCCCTGATTGTATTCTTCGAGCTGAATTCCAACTTTTTAACTTGCTGATCTGCCTCCTTCATTTTGAAGAAGTTGTGCATCACCAGACGTCGGATCATGCCTCGTTCCGCCTCCCTCGGCCGCTGAGGCCCTTCCATGGTGATGAAGAAGTTGTATTCGCGTCCCATCCTTGTAATCGCGGAAAGATGTGTGGATTGCCGATCTGGTTTTGGAACAAAAAGAAGCAGCGAGCTTTGAGCATTATAGCCACAAGTCGAGGGGCAACCGTAGAATTTGGGGCTATATATGGGGACAGTGAATCATATTTAACGTTGAATACGGGGGCTGGGTAAAGGCGTACGAGGCAGCCTGCGATTGGAGAATTATACAGATGCACCTTCCATCTTGTAGAGACCCTAAGCACGTGCTGTAGCGACTTGCAGAGTTCCGGCGTAAACCATGCCGAAATGTAAGCGGTATCTCGGCAGACGGTCCTGAGACCCTGGAAAGCGTCTAGCTCGCTATCTGGGCTCTGAATCTTAATATTTTAGCGGTTCCTAGCCATATTGAGCTCATGATAACTTCCACTTGCACGATAGCGCGACCACGCGGAGGAACGACGAGGCCTATACTGTGTCGATGGCGGTCAATTTAGGTAGCAATGCAGGCTAGTATTTCAGACACTGAAATAGTTACATAAAAAGATGGTAGCTATCTTTTCCAGTCAAGTGTCGCAACGGAAAGCGCAATTTTGCTGGGCTTCACCTGCGACACAGTGTATCAATTACAGTCCTACAACGCCTCATCATCAAACCACCGCTGCGTATGATGTTATAGTCTGCAGTTGAGATGCTAATACTGTAAACATCTATTTTCCCTTGTCCTCCCTTAGGCTTACAATCTGGTTGAGCACAATCTTGTCCTCTGTCGAATCAATATCCACACAGAAGTAAGCTGTTCGCAAGGCCTGGAAACGGACAAGAGCATCGGAAGAGCCGCTCAGGTCTAAAGAAGTCTCGCTAATGAGATCCTTGATACCCCTCTCGATGACTGCATCCTGGTAGATGATCTCGGAGTTGGGGTTCAGATCATCAGCCCAGCCTCCTGTCTTCCAGTCCAACGTGTTTGGCGACTCGGTCTTGAAAAGCGAGTTATAGAGACGTGCTGTGACGGGGACAGCAGTCGACGCATCCACCCACTGAATATATGCCTTGGGCTTCTCAGCGCCTGGAACCTTGACTGCTTTGATTTCAGTGACCTTGCCACTCTCGTCCTTGGAGAAGGAGGTCGCGCGGATCGCAAATGGCACGTTGTACAGGCCAACCGCCTTGTTGGGTGCCAAGCGGAAATAGTCTGCACTATCTTCTTCTCTGAAGTCGCTGCGATCGATGTAGACTGCGCTTCCAACCTTGACTTTTCGCTCGCCGGGGATAGCACCCTTTGGATCGTATGGTACGGTGATTTCCTGCTCGTCTTCGGCAGCAAAGTCTTCGACAATAACCTTGATAGGGTCGAGCACGAGCATTTGTCGCGGGACAGTTCGCTCGAGATGTTTACGAATGGACGCTTCGAAACGTGGGGGTTCGATTTCAGAGAGCGCATCCGTGACACCGAGCTCATCGACGAAGTTCAGCATGGCCTTGGCTGGGATACCACGTCGGCGGAGAGCGACCATGGTGAACAACCGAGGGTCGTCCCATCCTCGTACTGCTGGTGCGACCTTTTTCGCTTCCACAATTCCATCCGCATTTTTCTTTTCAACCGTTGTACCTTCGACCAGCTGGAGGATGCGTCGCTTCGACAGGATAGTGCCGCCAACGCTCAGACGGCCAAATCTGCTCACATTTAGTACATGGCATACAACACATGTAAGTCTCACTCACTCTCTCTGCATAGGGCCCTTCTCTTCCGATTTTGGCACCTTCATGTCCAGTTGTTCCAGCAGCCAGTCGTACGAAATACGCGACTGGCGGAACTCGACTGTACACATGGAGTGGGTAATGCCCTCCAGAGCATCGCAAATGCAGTGTGTGAAGTCGTATGTGGGATAGATTCTCCACTTGTCGCCTGTCCTGTGGTGGTGGTTCTCTTTGACGACACGGTAGGCAGGCAGATCCCACATCTGGGGGTTGCCCTCGTCTGGGTCGGGCAGCTTCTGCTTCATACGAAGAAACGCCTCTCCGGCTTGGTATTTGCCATCGCGCATAGCTCGGAACTCGGTGATGGACTCTTCGATCGGTCGCGTGCGGTGGGCACAGGCATAACGTTTACCACGATTGTCGGGCCCGCCGCGCTGGTTGTTGATCTCCTCTCCTATACACTGGTCAGACTAGAAAACGTGGATATTCAAAATGTTTTTACGTGAGCAATGGCAGACATAGGCGCCGTCCTTGTTAATCAACTGCTCCGCCAGCTCGTAAAGCTTATCGAAGTTGTCGCTGCTGTACGTGATCTTCCATGGCTCGAACCCTAGCCACTTGACAACATCCAAGATTGCAGTGAAGTAGATCTCATCTTCCTTTTCGGGGTTCGTGTCATCGTAGCGCAAGTAGCATTTTCCGTTGTGGTGCCTTGCGAAGCCAAAATCTACAGCAATGGCCTTTGCATGTCCAATGTGGAGAAATCCGTTTGGCTCAGGTGGGAAACGAGTCCGGACTTCCGAGACGGGCTTCTCCTCGTAGATGCGCTTCAGCCAGCCTTCAGAGAAGATGCTGGTCGGCTCGCTCTTTGTGCTTGGCTTAGCTTGCTCTTTCGGGCGCAGGGCATGTTCGGCCTTTTTTGCTTTCGCTGCGGCTTTCTTAGCTGCCTTCTCGAGGGCGCGCTTCGAGGGACCCTTTTCCTCCTCGTTGGCAGGCGGTGCGGGCGCTGAAGGTTCGGCCATGTTTGCGTGATGATGGTGTGCAGCTTGGAGGGGCTGCATCAACAATCTGGAGGGGCATTCGAGTCAAACGCGCTAGCAGCCACAAGCCACAAGCCACAAGCCACAAGCGCCACATTTCTATCGGCACCTTAGCTTTCCGACTTTTGCTACCGCTACACTGCACTTATTGCATCACACAATGTTTGGGTTTTCCGTTTCAACCCAATCGGCCAGCCTGACGCGATACCATCATCAGTTGCTACTTGGCGTCTGTGTAACCCATTGTCGACATGGCATATGGACCTTCACCATGAGATGCACAAGCCAAGGCCTAGACTCGCTCTTTCGGCGTTAACGGTATTCATTCTCGATGTATGCACACTTCACTCGAGCGCTCGTCGAGAAACTAGTGGTTGTCTCTGGTGGGAATTTGAACAACCAGCCCATGCTCTCAAGCTAACAACCTGAAAAGCGTCGCTTAGTCCGTGACACGTCGCCCTCAGCTTGTTTACCATTATTGGGTCGCACTGGAAACCGAATCATGGATGCGCAGATGCACAAGCCATGCGTGATAAGAGTATGACGAGGCGGCGCACGCTACGAGAGGTAGTAGTGAAACTATCCATCGATGCCAGACACGAAAGAAGTTTGCGACACCTGCCTTTGCCTAAACCACCTCTTCTGAGAGCACAAAACTCGTACCACGCGCATCTCCTCGAACTTCTGGAAGCACTCTGCTGAGCTTACCTTGAAACGCGATTGTGAATTGGGAGGAGTAGAAATATCTGTCGTCAATAGACCCACTGAACAGAGATGGACGATTGGGACGATTCCGATGATGCTCTTAGTTTCACTCCGATCCACCCACGAAAAGCTCGCAACAAGCTCAGCCAAGCTCAATAATGCCAATCTTGTACCACATTCCGATCTAAGATCGTCAAGCGCCCACAGTCAGATCTCGCAAGGATGCTCTGACGTACTTTCATTAGGCCGTTCAACACCAGAGCTAATATGTAGTCGACGGTCATGTCGCCCATGCAAGGACACAGCTCGTTCTTAGTGCGCGATTGTTATGGGTCAGACTAATGAGACCAAATGCCAATGCGTTTCTTATCTCAGGCAAAATAATTTTGTAAAAAAGTGTTTCGGCCTTCCTCTTCCTCTTCCTGACTGCATTGCGAGATATTCATGCTCATATATGGCTATTCCAACTGCTTCGCGGCCCGTCTCGTGGTCGGAAACCAACACCGCGGCATCTACAAGACCGCCGAGTCATGTGGATATCGAAAAACACCCGGACCCTAGTCGCCAGCCATCGACGGATGGAAACTTGAATTCTAGTCCAGAGTTGGAGAAAAGACGGCAATCAAGTCCTGGTCAGGAAATAGCAGCGAACATAGCGAAACCTCCACCTTTGCGTATTCCATCTACGCTCTGGGACTCGCATTCGGCGGACCCTTTGCAGCACCCCTGAGCGAAACATTTGGAAGAGGCGCCGCCACCTTCATTAGCCTACCCATATTTGCCCTGTTCATTTTAGTAACCGGATTCGCGCAAAGCATGGCTGCGGTCGTTGTCCTGCGCTTCTGGGCTGGTTTCTTCGCAGCAACCAGTCTGAGCATGGGGTCTGGCACACTAAGTGATATATGGCCGCCGGAGAAACGTTCTGGGCCCATGTCATTGTATGTCGCAACGCCATTCTTTGGGCCGGCATTAAGACCTATATTGGACGCGGTTGTAACCTAGAATCGGGGCTGGCGTTGGACGTCTTGGTTGATACTGTTCTTTGCTGTCGTGCTTGTCTTTGCGCCTGTGCCTTTCTTCGCGGAATCATACAAGCCCCTTCTTCTGCGTCAACGAGCGAAGCAACGCAACCAGCTGCTACCGCCTTCGCCGACTGAAGGCATATCCATGCCAAAGATTGTCAGCACATACGTATCAAAGACCCTCACCCGGCCGTGGCATATGCTGCTTACCGAGCCGATTGTGGCTACCTTCAACGCGTACAGTGCGTTCAATTTTGGCCTGCTTTATGCCTTCTTCGCCGCTTTCCCGTACGTCTTCGAGACAGAGTACGGCTTCGACAGTGTCTCTACAGGCCTCACGTTCTTGGGCCTGGGTGTCGGTGTTGTCATTGCCACGATTTGTATCGTTTCTTTCAGCAAGCTTTACTACCTCCCTCGCGTGCAAAAAGCGATATCGGAAAGGAGACCAGTACCAGCCTTTGCCACTTCACGACTGGCGCCAGAAAAGCGTCTTCCACTTGCGTTTGCTGGCGGCCCTGTTTTGACCATTGGTCTATTTCTCTATGGATGGTCGGCTGCGTATCGATTACATTGGATCGTACCAACAATCGCGGAGGCATTGTTTGGCGGTGGTAACATGCTTATATTCATAGTATGCATCATGTACATTACCGACACATACGGACCGCTGTATAGCGCCAGTGCAATGGCTTCAAACGCTATCTTGCGATATGTGCTTGGAGGAACAATTCCTCTCTTCGCAATCCAGATGTTTCGAGATCTGGGACCACAGTGGGCTTGTACGTTGCTGGGGTGTCTGAGTATCCTCGGCACATGCATACCGTTTGTGCTAGCAAGTTATGGTGAGACGTTGAGAAGTAGAAGCGGGTACAAACGTAGTGGGTGAGTGAGGCATCATCGTACTGTCCTCTGTCGCGATTTGTTTGTAGACGCCGGAATTGTGAAAATCGCAGTGTTCTCCAAGACTGCGTATTACTTCCTATCTGCGCAAACGCGCCACCCATGTTCTTGTCTCAGTGAGCTATGCCTGCTCAATGGGCCAGTTCTTCTTACACGTGTACAGGATTTGTGAACAGTCAGACCTCCCTTAGTTTGGAATGCGGGGGGGTGTTTGAGCTGAGGGATTGGAAGTGACTTTATGAGCGGTAAACCTAGCGTAGTAACGTCTTCGGGAGCTGCGGTGACCTCCTACTATCCACCGGCGGCAGATTCTGAGCTTGTCTGCTTTGCTATAGCAGGTCAGACGCGACTTGGATACGGCTTCTCCATTATGCAACGACATGCTTCGTCAAGCGCGATGGTCGTTGGGTAACTATGGTGCGATTCCGCCGTGGTGGATTCCGTGCAACGCGCATCCCAGCGTCCTAGTCTCTTAACAATAACAGATCCGTAATCCCTGCCAGCGCCCAGCGCCCCTTCCCAGCATTCCACACAACTCACCCAGCGCGACAAGTTTGACGTTCGCCGCCCCTCTTCCCCCACCCACGCAC
>LR132135.1:0-64430 GCA_900634815.1 Paradendryphiella salina | reverse complement strand
GGAGTGGGGGGGGTTGGGGGTCGGGTGGGGTAGGATGTGGGGTGGTGGAAGGGGGGGGGGGGGGGTGGGAGGGCCTGTATCTACAAAGAACCTGGGAGGGAGAACGCTATGGTGGTTGTATAAGAGGATGCGAGTGACAGGAGTTGGCCCAAAGTAAGAGTGGACTTGATACGAGGTAGTTTGCGCGGGAGTAGATTAGCGGCACACCACGCAGAGCCTCTGCGCCGCAATTGGGGCTGTGCTTGCAGCTTTGGCGTAGGTTGGCTGCGCAACAGTGGGTACGCGATGTATTTACGGACACATGGATGAAACGTAGGGCCATTTGCAACATTCAATCCGTCCATCCCATTCCTCGCAATAAAACCTTACGACAAGAAAATCTGCTTATACATCTCCTGCCTCTTGTTTTCAAACGCATCAAACGCCTTGCCCACAAACCCCACCGGAATCTGCTCCTTGCCCTCGACCAACCCCTTCCAAGCCTCATCCGTAAACTCGCTCAGCGGCATACCAATACTGCCTCCATCCGTGATATCCGGCTGGTGTTTCGCATCGTGCAGTTCTGTCTGCACCGCAGGCGGGAAGATCTCAATAACCTTGATGTTTCCAGGCCCGTTTGCTAACTGATGGCGCAACACGAGGATCATGTGATGCAGCGCTGCTTTCGAAGCGCAGTAGTTGGGGCAGCGTGGAAGAGGCATGAGTGCGAGTCCCGAGGTGGTGTAAATGAGCGAAGTCTCCCGTCCATCTTGCTTTTGCAGGAAAGGGATGAATGCCGTGGTGAGATGCATGTAGGAGAGGTAATTTGTTCTAAACTCCATTTCCAGCATGTTTAGATCGATCGTTTCGGGCTTGGAAAAGTCGAAGCTGCGCTGGATCCCCGAATTGAGGAATACACAGTCGAGGTCTGGATGTTTGCTTGTCACATCTTTGACGAACTGGGGGACTTCGTCGAGCTTGGTGATGTCGAAGACGAAGCTGGAGACTTTTTCGCTGCCGTGCGTCTTTTGGAATTCAGAGAGCTTCTCTTGTCGACGGCCGACGATGATGGCGTGTTTGCCGTCTTGAACAATCTTTTCTGCGAGCGCCCAGCCGATGCCCGAGGTTGCGCCTAGCACGAGAACTTTGTTGTATTGAAGAGACATGGTGGAAAGATAAGACGAGTCGTAGTTGGCAAACTTCGGTGCAATTGCATAGGTTTTATAGCAATCCCGTAGCCATCGTACAAGACATCATCAAGCCGCAACCAGCCAATCTCTACCCGGGCTTGTCCTCACTACTTGACCCACCATACGTAGGTCATCGGAAATAGCGGATTTTAGAACAAAAGTTGAAATGTTTTGCGGTTATGCAAATGTTCTAGAATGCTTTGGTGGTGATACGTCATGCGTGTAGATCGGAACTTCGGCAGTTGCATTGGCCGAATGCTGATAGCCACCAAGTGCCCAACGCGCCTACGATCAAGACCCTGATGCGCACCAGGGACTAGTTGCTTCAAGGGGCATAAGACCAACTTAGCACAGGTTTGGAACCTTGTAGGAGACCGCCAAATCCATGCAAACGAAACAGCAGGAAAGCTTGCTCATAGCACACGCCAAAAAAACCCTGACTTTCAATTCATAAGAGGCTGAACTTACTACCGATTCGCGGCAAATGGTAATATTAAACAGAATAGTTAGGAAACCGAGGCATAAATGGGAGGCCTACGAACACAAGAACTTATGCATCCAAACGTTGCCCTTCTCCTCATCTTCTTGACTCGTCTGGCTATTCGCGCGTCCGACTTGAACGAACTTGGGCCACGTGTTTGTTAGGACGAGGTACTTGATCTCAGTCTCTGCAGCATCAAATATCATCTCGTTGAAGGCGGCTGGCATCTCGTATTCCGCCAGCGACTTGTCAACATGGACAGAACCCATGCGCGACACGGCTCTCAGGTTGGCTCGCCCGAGGTTGTCGAGGCTAGTAGCACCTCTGAGGCCCTTGATCTCCTTGGTAGATGTTTGTGCGCTTTTCTTGTTCATGGGCGAATCGGAGGCGTCATCTGGTAGTATGCTGTCGAAAGGCGTGGCATTGTCACTCGACGACGATGTGTCTGAGGTTCGGCTGCGACCGTAAAGGATAGTAGCAGGGCCTTCGAAAATCATGTAAAGGCGTTTCATCTCTTTGGACGAGATATTGATTGGAAATTCGGAAAATTCGAGGGAGATGAAATGAGCGTAAATGTGAGTGGCAGCCACAAATTGTTGGCGGCGATGCTCGGCGGTGGAAGACTTTGGTGAAAACCAGTAGCGTCGCCAGTCTGCGACATGGGTGAGGAAGCTGACGTTTTCGCCTATTGTAGTGCAGTCAACATGTGTTCATGTAGTAATAGCCATTTGAATACGTACCAGAGAAATCTTTCAGCGCGGCAAACTCAAGGAGTGGCATGGCGTTGGTCCTGAGCGCGTTCTCCAAAGCCGTCATTGTCAAGACGTCAGACTTGTTAGAGTCGAAGGACTGCTTGCTGAAGCTTGCGTCGCCCGCCGAATTCAGAGTAGAGGCCGCTGAGAATTCAGAGCTCTTGAGAGGCTCTCCGTTGGCTGGTACTTCCAAAACACCTGCTGCTTGACGCGCCTCCCAGTCTGCGATGGCATCCAGTGTTTCCTGGCGCAACCTCTTGGCCTTGAGCACATCGATGATTGTGAATCCAATGGTGAAGACCTCTATGAGGCAAAAACAGATCGCGAACCAGATAGGAGGTGGAAATACCGCGTTGAGGGTAGCGAACTGAGGAATGTACAAGCCGGCAAGCCAGAGCGGAGACGCTGGGAGACTAATAGTAAAGTTAGTGGTTTATTTGGCGCATAGTCCAGGAACAACATACCCAGCGAGACAACAGCAGATGGTCTGTAGCCGCCAGCCGTGAACGTCCCGGATGCCTCGAGATTTGAACAGGATCCAAGGAGCATAAACCCAAGACCAGAAGAATTGCCACACGAGCGACAGCCACCATTCCCATCCTTTGCTGCATTTGAAGCGCACTTCCTGCCCAGTGCCTTTGACCGTGTAGTCAATGACACCGTAGCTGTAGTGGAACTTCTTTGATGCGAAGAAGACGAAGACGACGAGAGCGAACTAATTGCATCGTTAGGTCAGTAATGCTGATTCGCAGCACCAAACGCTTACCTGAACGGCCATGCCAACGCCAATGAAGATGAGTGTTCGTTTGATCTTGTCGGCACGCTCGAGTCCCTTGACGATTCTCTTCCACCGGCTGTTGGCAACGTCCTGAGCCGTCTTCTCATCGATCGGCGCATGGTCTTTGAGCGAACTCATCCGAGCAAACTGCTTCTGTCGACTAGCAATGTGTAGAAACTGGCTGTTAGAAGCATGGAACAGCGCTAATTTAGACTAGTGAGTGTCTTGCTTGCCGATTTGATGGGTGATACATACCCATGCCCACCGGGACCATGATTGACATCATCCAGAATTCGAGCGAGCAGCTTACGACCGGGCCAATGGGGTATGCTAATGGGAAAGTAAAGTCAGCCATTGTCCCAACGAATGCTAGATATGGAGAGAAGGATGAAAAAGGTGGCGGCTTGCTCTCGTGATTTCATAATTGTTGAACCATGATCCTTCACGATAGCAAGCTCGTCTGGAAACAGCTCGTCGTGCGGGTGCGCAGGATCCTGTAGATTGAACTTTGCTTACCAATACAGCAAATGGCGCCATAGATATGGAGTGAGATGATACCGGCAAATAGCAGCGGCAGCCTTCGAATCCGAAGAGAGGGGTGCTGGCGGTTGAGCCAGAGGAAGACAAGGCCGGCTGTAATTAGGACGTTCCAAACAATGAAGATGCTGAAGTACGTCCATCCAAGGCCGTCGGTCACAACTTGAGGACCCATTGTGCCGTATGAAGGAATATTCAAATGAGTGTGTTGAGTATCGCAACTGACGAGACTGAGTGGGTGAAGGCCGTTGGTGGCGCCGTACCTTATACTGGCGTGTTGTACTGTAGGGGTACGGTTGACAGCATGCCGTCTGCGAGCCGATGTGTGTAGAGATCTAGGAGAGGTGAAGATCGACAACAATAGCTCCCGGAGCGCGTCTTAGAAACGGGAAGCCCGCAAGGTTGCACGATGTCGACTAGGTTGACAGGAGGCATCTGCCAACTAACAATGTACCCCTAGTGTGCGCCCGTCTAGCATGCTAGAGTCGGAAGAGGCTTTGTCTTTGGTTGAAGTAGCTAGTGCGGTACCTGGCACTTGAAAATCCCGTGCTAAGTGCTGATCATTATTTAATCGTACATTATCCCAGTGGAACTCCCTTCGTTGACGGCAATTTCACTGCTGCGGACATTTTTCAGGCGAACGCTTGGTAGGTGTAGGTCATGATTGCTTTTTGTTTTCTCGAAAAGCAGCACGGCAGGGACATCCGGAGCGCATAGTTCTTTCGTTTCCATGCCGAGTTTTAGAGCAAGCCCGAGTCGACTTGTTCAAGCGTGCATGGCCGTTGCATATATGCACTTGTTGTACGCCACGGCAGAAGACATGGATTCGCCGACTTCAAGCCGGTTTCAAACGCCAAAGATTGCTGACGGACTTCACCGTTGCTGTTTGCTTTCATACCCCACGGAAGATGAGCTGTATGACTCGCATGCTGGTGACGATGACTGGTACCGCATCCGGGTGATCGAGGCTATGATCATCGCTACGGCCTCTCTACAGCCTGATCTCAGTCCCGGTTGTGCCGCATCCACAGTGGCGCGGGAGTTTGCTGATGTAGCGCTTGGCAAGATCTAAGTGATCGATGATGTGTACTTGTAAAATTAGGTATAGAAAGAATGGGGTTCGATAGGGGGTAGGAGCAAGTGACGCGCAACTGACCTAGTGCATTGCCATGGTCTCATGCAAGCTCAGAGCAAACTTTAAATCTACAAGGTAGATTATCCCCAGTAGCGTCAACTCGCCATTCAGCTGTTCCCCATTTATACAAGGTGCGCGACGCGTGCAAACAGGCTGGAGAAGTCACCGGGAATATCAAGGCCAGAAGAAGCGCCGAACCGCAGGCGTGGGGCTTCTCAGCCGCGCACCAATCTTGCCAGCATCAGGAGCTTCAGACATCCGGCCGTAACCCAGGAGGTAGTCAGGCGGACAGGCGTGCCAATAGCCTGCTCTGGTATGGTAGCAGACAAATTGCACAATGGGCTGAGCTGTCAGAGCCTGCATGCGTAAGATGCAAACACGGGAGATGCCCCTTGCGTTGGCATGGGCGAGCTCTTGTAGTCTCATAGCCCAGAGCAGATCAATCGATAGTATCGTGGGCTTCCTGTTTGGACCATGGCAAGTGAAGCGCAGAGGGACGTGGAGATGGTTTCGAAACGCTAACGACTTGCATGTTTCACACCTGGCCAACACACTGAAAGAGACTTTCGTATTCGCGTCAACATGTCAGTCTGATCCCTTCTTGCAACCCTTGCACTTGGGCCTCGACGCGTCCTGTGGGCGTTTGTCGTGAAGTTCACAATCTGCCAGACTCGTTGAGGTGAGGACGCCCCGCCTTGTCGGGCAATCGATATAGAATTCGACTTCGCTGTGGGCGCTTCCGATGAGGCTTGTTGGTACACCGGTGTAGCGTGCCGACCGCGCGCGGCTGACTGCACGCTAGAGCGAGTGGGAAATAGGAGTACAGAAGACGAAATGGCGGTTTTAGCATGATGACGGGCGCCTTGCCCCGCGCACGCGACAATGACTCGTGCGTGCATCTCCTCGCCCCCGCAGCCCACCAAGTATCTTTCCTTCACATTTATTTCCACACAAGATATCGCCGACCATGCCGCCCTCGCCGTGCGCCCTGTGCAAGGTGAACCGCGCGCTGATCCTGCGACCCAAGGATCACTCCAAGCTATGCAAGACGTGTTTTATCACCGTCTTTGAAACCGAAATCCACCACACCATCACGACGAATTCTCTCTTCCAGCGCGGCGAGAAAGTCGCCATTGGCGCATCCGGTGGAAAGGACAGCACTGTTCTCGCGTCCGTTCTCAAGACTCTCAATGAGCGCTACGACTACGGCCTTGACCTAATCCTCTTGTCGATTGACGAGGGGATCAAGGGCTACCGCGATGACAGTTTGGAGACGGTGAAGCGGAATGCGCAGCAGTACGAAATGCCACTGACCATTCTGGGGTACGCCGAGCTGTATGGGTGGACCATGGATCAGGTGGTCGAACAGGTGGGCAAGAAGGGCAACTGCACCTACTGCGGCGTCTTCCGGCGGCAAGCACTCGATCGCGGCGCATCCAGACTCGGTGTAAAACATGTCGTCACGGGACACAATGCCGACGATGTTGCCGAGACGGTGCTGATGAACCGTAAGTCGTGCCATGATGCACGCACTGGGCAGGCGAAACATGCTAATAGGAACAGTACTACGAGGCGATCTTCCGCGTCTGTCGCGCACCACGTCCATCATCACGTCCACGCCCTCGGCCTCGTCAGACCCTGTCTCGGCCACCAACATCAAGCGCAGCAAGCCCCTCAAGTATGCCTACGAGAAGGAGATTGTCCTCTACGCCCACCACAAAAATCTCGACTACTTCAGCACCGAATGCATATACTCGCCCGAAGCCTTCCGAGGTAGCGCGCGCGCTTTGATCAAGAACCTGGAACGTGTGCGCCCAAGCGCCATCCTGGACGTTGTGCGAAGTGGAGAAGACATGGCGAAGCTGGTACCGGGCAGTGATGAAGGCTGTGGAGGCGCATGCTCGAGCAGTGTGCCTGCAGGCGAGGAAGAGGAGGGCGGATGTGGCAGCGCTCAGGGACGGAGTAGCGGTGGCGAGATGGCAAGCGTGGAGGCCCAGCTGAGGCAGAACGAAGCTGCAGCCCACGGCAACCTCGAAACAGAGATTACGACAAAGAGCGCTAACGGCGGTGGAAAGCAACAAGCTGTACCGCTGCTCAACGGCAAGAAGGCGAAGAAAGGCGTCACACCAAAGAAGACAGCCAAGCAGGTCATGGGCCAGTGCAACAGGTGCGGCTACCTTTCCAGCCAAGAGGTCTGCAAAGCCTGTGTTCTGCTTGAGGGCTTGAACAAAGCGCGCCCAAGGAACAAGATCGAGGTGGGATATGAGGTGCAAGACGTCAGTCTAAACAGCGTGCGCGATGAGCTTGAAGCGACCACGATTGGGGGCGAGTGAAGGCCTCAGCAACGCATCATCTCTCAGAGGCTACACATGCGTCGAACCACCCTTGCACCTCAGTCACAAGCACGCGGCTCGGCCCTCATAGCAGGCAGAGACCGAGATATCTCGGCAGATCGCACAGCGCACCCGCGATCCGCACTACGCTGACCTCGTGGCTGACAGGTTTGTGTGACGCGCCACAAACGTGACCTGTCAGCACCCCAAGCCGAGTGTCTTAGTCGCACAAGAGTCAACACTCCACTCCACTACCCCGCACCAGTCTTGTCTCAGACCCCTAGGCGCCTCTGTCTCACCTTGCGCTGTGACCGTAGTTAATCCGCACGACGACCGTGACGCAGCATATGGTGGTGGGGGCAGGCAACTGGTACGTCCCGTCGTGCTGATGTCGCTTTTGTGGTCACGGGTAGACGATGTTTTGGCATGTTCGTCGTCGTATGAGGCCCGTTGTAAACATCCGCCGGATGGCAAGAATAGACGAAAATGAGTAGACGCAAAAAAACAACCTAGTGTCTCACGAACGCGTCGTGATTGGTCTTCTTACTCCAAACCATGTCACCACCAAGACGTATCATGTTGGTCTCGTTAACTTTTGAATCAATGGTATTACAAAGCTACAACTGAGGATATCAAGTCGCCATGCCAAAGCACACAAGCGCCTCCGATGCTACCTCATCGTATCCAATACACACTCCTGACCAATATCCATGCCATATACCCATGCAAAGGAAAGGAGAACAAAAAAAACGGCCAATGCGCCGTCTACATGCCAATCGTGATTATCGTAAAGATGGAAAAGATGCACCACCTGATCTCAGAGCGAGGCACACGACCTCCCGAGGTAGTAACGGCCTCGTCGCTCAATTCGGCTCGTTGTCAAAGTTCAAAGCCAAACTCGCCATCCATCTTCCATGGCCCAGTCACCTCAACCGTCTTCTTGCCAGCGTCAAAAGTGCCACTTGCACCTTGCTTCTCCTGACCCAGGACCACAACCTTGGCAACGGTAACGCTCTCGCCGCCCGCAGCAGCGTAGGCAAACGAGCCCGTTGCGCTGAACTTGCCTGCCTCGTACGAGAAGCTGATTTCGCTCATCTGGGGCTGCGCGAGACGCTCGCCGTCATCCAGGTACAAACGACCGCTTGCCTTGCCGGCCGCATCGGGGGCAACGAGGAGGAAGAAGTCCTCTTTACGCAGCGCCTTTGTCGTGTTTGCGCTGTTGATGCGGTGCGGGATGATGCTTCCGCCGCGGATGTGCACGGGGATATCGTTGTACGTCAGATTGCTCTGCGTGACGTTCTGGCCCTGGCCCTCAACCCTGGCGTACGTCCAATAGTCGTAGAAAAGGTCGTTGGGCAGGTAGAAGGTCACTGTGTCGGAGTAATCCGTTGTGACTGGCGAGATCAACAGCGCGTCGCCGTAGAACCACTGGTCTTGAAGGCCAAACGTCTTCTCGTCTGATGGGTAGAGGAAGAACAGTGGATTGATCATGGGCGTACCGTCTCGAGTCTGGTAGTACAAGGCGGTGTAGATGTAGTCCATGAGCTTGTAGCGGACTTGGATGGCCTTCTTAGCGGCTTCGGCGACGACGGGCCACTGGTAGAATTCTTGTTGGATGGTGCTGAGTTCGGCGTGGTTGCGGTAGAAGGGCTGGAAGGCGCCGAGGAGAGCCCAGCGAGCACACATATACTTGTCTGCGTTACCGTTGAAGCCGCAGACGTCGGAACCGACCATGGGCATCTGATGCATCGAGACGAAAGAAAGCATCTGGCGGATAGATGTACGGTAATGCTCCCAGCTGGAGAAGTTGTCACCGAACCAATGGGCAACCTTGCGGCCCGTGCCGGCAAAGGTCGAGCGAGTCAGCACAAAGGGACGAAGCTCGGGGCGACGGCTCAGCATTGACTCGCGGGTAGTCGCGGCCATCATGCTACCGTAAAGGCTGTGCGTATCGTACTGCCAGCTGCCATCATAGTTCGTGGTGTTCATTGGGATGGTCTGGCGGGAGACATCACCAAGATGGCTGTTGACGTGGTAGGCGGGGTCGAACCAGTTACGGTCTGGGAAACCCTTGATGTCACTAGAGGATTGGCGCTCAGAAACGACTCCAGAAGACTGACTGCCAGAAATCTCCCCCAAAGGTTGACGAGCGGAGAGAGATTGAGAGTGACGAGCCTTGACTGAGGAGGAGTTATCAGAAGGCTGGAACGAATCCGGGAAGCCAGGGATAGGACGTCCAGTATTCGGACGCGGTGCGTTTGAAGGCTTGGGTGGGATTTTGTCATCAATAGCTTGCTGGCGCGGCTTGCAGGTCTGGGGGTCGTGGCAGAAGTTGGAAGCCTCATTCATATCAACCCAGATGCCGTCTAGATCGATTCCAGACTCCGAGTCAAATTGCTGCTTGATTTGCTCCGTCCACCACTGATCCGTGTTCGGTGCGAACCAATCAGGCCAAGCAACCTCACCAGGCCACTGAACACCGAGCATATCGGAACCATCGGCGGCCTTGAGGAAGACGTCCATCTCCTGGCCCTTTTGGTAAGGAGGGTAGTCGCCGATCGCGTGAACACCAGGATCGAGAATCAAGACGTAGCGCTGATCGCGCGAGTGCAGAGTCGAAACGAGCTCACGCATCTTCGAGAGAGGGAAGCGCTCGGGGTCGGTCGTGAAGTCCTCGCGAAGGTGCATATAGTCGATGTCGGTCCACATGACCTCGAGAGGAATGCCAGCTGTGGAGTAGTTACCAACGACCTCGGCGACCATATTGACATCCCAGTAGCCGTACTTGCATTGGTGGAAGCCGAAAGTCCAGTACGGGTACATGGCGGGGTAACCGGCGATGTCAGCGTACTGCTTGGAGACCTCAGCAGGCTTGCTACCAGCCATGAAGTACAAGTCGATGACTCCGCCGATCATGTTGTACTCAAGGTACTGGTTGCCATCTTCATCCTTTTTGACATCCACTTGCATGGGACTGGAGTTGAGCATGAATACGCCGTGGGTACCCTTGCCACCGCGGTGGTCAAAATAGACCGGGTGAGTTCCGTAGAGGTTGGCATTCGTTGGGATATTGGGTGACTCCGCGTTCAGCAAGACGCGCTCGTAGTTATCGGTGTGAAAGCGGAAAGAGTCGCTGTGCTCACCAAGCCCGTAGATGTTGGGGTTTTCTGGAAGCTTAGTCCGAAGGCGGACGTACTGCTTCTCGAAGACTAGCGGGACGGTGCCAGTATCGAAGAGAACTTCGCCGTTATCACTGCGCTTCACAGCGAAGGAAAAAGGGTCGTTCCTGATACCAAATTGCAGACCAGAGCTCCCAACGGTGGCATTCTCACTCTTGGGCCGCGGGAACACTTCTTCTTGAACTTGAAAGACGTGGAGATCGGCGTCGTAAATCTTGACGTGAAGACGTTCATCTAATGGAAGTTAGTAAAGATGATAAATGAAACTTTTCCAAGCATTGGAGTACTCACCAGTTTGGTACTCGACAAGCACCTTCAGGTCCTTGATGTCGTCGCTGTACGCATTGCAAGCATCGCCAGCGAGGGTGAGGTCGGCTGTAAAACTCGACTCATTCTCGACGATGTTAGAGGCAGTGTAGCCAGGACAGCTATCGACTGCGGCGTGGCGAGTGAGAGTGGCAGCAAGATCGGTAGACTCCTGCAGTATAGGGACCGCGTGGACGAGACTCGAGCAGACGGCGAGCCCCAGCAGGAAAAGGCTCAACATCCCGAGATCTAGTTATACTAACCAAAAGTTGAGAGTTGTTTATGGAGAAAGAAAAAACAACACCAACAACAACAGAGGCCCGTTTGCGCCAGGAATATATACGGAAAGGCGGGTCTGCTGTGAAGGGTCCGTGCCATCATTCACGATATCTGTAAAGGGTGGTAACAGTGACTAGGGTATGTCTGAGACTCACAGTCTACCGCTTGACCCACATTACACCTTTTTCGGTTTGCGTCGGGGCAATCACCTGATGCTTTTCCAGGGAAACGAATTCATGCTAGGGCGCAATGACGAAATGGGAAGGGAAGAGGATTTCATCCGCAGGCTTTTGTGTGGGGATCAACAGTTGTCATGCAGCAAACCAACATCATTCCGAGGGTTGTACACCGGCGCATGCACGACAGAAATGAATGTTGTTGTTTGGATACTAGCATCTCGCTCTAGGAGATGATGGGCTTGCAGATACCTAAGGTTGCATCCAATACCGGGGTAGCGCCACTAGTCATAGATCCTGGGGGTTTGTATACCAAGATAAAGCTTGGCCGTTCCGCGAACGTATCGCTAAACTTTCCGTTGCCAATACACAGGCGCGCTTCCAATGAACGTTCCGGTCACTGGGGAAAGACCCTAACTGATCGTCACAAGTGCTGGGATCTTGGCGGAGCGAGGGCTCATGACATCGAGGCGAACTGAAGCATCGGAAATAGGAAGGACACAAGAGAAAGGATATTATCAATGCGTCGTGAGTCTCTGATCACAGACATCGTGAGGTGTCTTCCTGACTTTGGGAGATTTGCTCAGATCAGACGCAAGGTTCGCGTGGACTGCGGAGACGCCGCTTCCGCGCTAAGCATTTTAGCGTGATGTCGACCGCTTCGTCACATGCAATGAATGCATGAGACCATCGCCTTTCTACTCCCCTGACGTACTGCCGCTTTCTCTTCACTTTCTGCCCTCTTCGCCTGTTGTGATCAAAGGTGTACGCGATTGTCGTGAAGGAGTGGAGTTACTTAGCGTGTCATCTTCATGTCGTAATGAGCTCCACACCATCTTCCGAAACTCCGCCCCATCACGATCCTTCGTTCCGCATTGACAGACAGGAAATGATTCCCGAAGACGTCATTGTGAATTTCATGTTGGAGGCACAGCCCAGGACTCATACCGTAAACCTCAACAAACGAATCTAGGTGGAGACATGCTCGGAAGGGACGGAACTGTATAAGGCCTGCCTCAATATTGATGTCCGAAAGCATGCTTCGCTATGCGCAATTGCTGAAACCGATTCCTTCGGATCCGCAGGACGTCACAGAGATCCTGCGGCGCCTGGACCACGGAGATAGCATTGCGGCACCGGCTATGCATGGAACGAAGGTGTGCTGCTGCTCCTGGGCCAAGAGGACAAAGCTTAAGAAAAAGACTCATATCTCGTTCTCAGCCTCGAGCGCTAGCCAACTACCAGTCAGTTACTTTGCCTGCAATTGTGAGCGCCCCAGCGCTCCCCATCAACAGCAGGTTTCCCTGTGTCAGCTTAGGGCGTGCTCCTCTATCTCGCTGCAAGCACAGACGTTGTTAGTATTGAATATAAGATGTGCCGGTTTGGCAGACGCACAGCCTGTTCATCGTTGGCCGACGTCAGCTTTGGTTTGTAACCCATGTTCGCCACGATGTCCGAGGATCTAGGTTCACGGGTAACTCTGCCGGACCCCCACGTTGCGTTCGTACTGCTTGTAGGAAACGATGTGTCCTGGGAAGTCTTTGATCATGGTATAGTTCATACCTCCCATACCAGATGCTCCTTTTCACCTCTAAGGCAATGGAATCGGTTTACTACCCCGCTTCCCCCATTAATGGAAGCTGTGGGATAGCCACGAGCGCCGCAGCGGCGAGCAAGTATCGATGGGTCGCATAAGAGAGGCTCTGGTATGGTCATTATCGCCCCAAGGTACATTCGCGCACCTCCATGCATGGAGAGTTTTCAAGACCATAAGCATGCTAACATGGTTTTATTCGCCTAGCACCAACCACAATATCCTAAATGTTGGTATTAGGATCCGTACTCTTTTCCACTAAGACGATATAGCTTTGATCCCCCATTGTAACTTGCCGAACCTCTTTTGGGAGTTGGGTATTGTTATGCGTTCATTGATAGCGCAAAATGAGATGCCGATAGAGATCATGCTGATACGATGAGCTGCGTCTTTGAGTGCTTGTCGCGTATATGACGCAGGAGTGAGTCTTTCCGAGGATAAGAACGGCCGGAGTGTACGCAAGCGAACGGGTTCCGCTGTCCACTTTTTTGACGAAGGGCAAAGTAAGACTCTTTAATGGTGTGCCAGATCTTTCAAGAGCGTGAAAGTTCGCTGACATGCCCCACACTGTGGCTTGAGCGAAGGAGCACTACATTTGCCAAGGCGTTAGTGTTGGCGCTGTTAGAGCTCTGACGCGCACTCGATACCGGAGACATGAGCCATGTTGTCAATAAAAACGGGAGCGATGGTGGGAGAGATGAAGTTTGAGCAAGATTGCAATCAGGGATGTTGGGCCACGGCTTCATCTGCCGACTGGTTCACGTTTAACGAATGAGAGACGTGGGGTTCTTTAGAGTGCGAAGTCAACAGGCCCATGTCGATGAACTCTTGTAGGCCCCAGGACGCTGACTGTGAGGTCCCTGAATGGGTAATTTCAACCTGAGTGCTGAGGGTTGAAGAGTCCCCATGACTGGGGCGTTCAACTGAAAAATCCGTACACCGTCGCAAACCGTCATCTGAACACCCAGTATTGCTCTCGTAGAAAGCGCCAAATGCCCATGAGTCGTCGAATGAAGCCGGTGCATATATTGGGTCATCAAGATATAATTGTTGTGCTTTTGCTGCACAGAGCGAACAGTCACCGGACAGTTCTACGCAATGATGCCTAGCATGTGATCAGTACTTTTGCTTGTATATATTGGATTCATGACGTACTGGTGACAACAAGTGATGGCGTCAGCGACCCAGTTCTAGGCCGCACTTGCTGTCAATATATCGTCGATGTGAATGGGTAGATAGAGACTCTTGAGCGTACTGAGGGTCTTTGAAACCCCGTTTGATAGAGCGAGTTGTATGGCTAGTGAATCCCAACCAGCTATGGATGACGGCGGAGGAGCCGCCCCCTCCGTTTTCTACTGTTTGGGCGCAGTACTTGAGGGGATGATCGTCGAAACCGAAGACGCGTTTTGAGCAGCGCGGTATCTCGCGAAGAGAAAGGCAAAAGAGCGGGGAGGGGTAGAATGTCCATCATATGCAAGCTGCAGCTGTCCTAGCGAGGCTGAGCCTGGGTGCGCCTTGGATCTCCAATGCTGGAATAAGTCAGCTTTGAGCCCTCTTCGCAACTACATTACTACGTGTATGTTTGTATACCCTTGCGTTTCGCCGGTAGAACAGAGAGTGTACTACTGTTGTTCCAGCTGGCGATGGCACCTTTTGCGGTCGACTCGATGGATTGGAGTTGCGCAGTATGAGGCGATACTGCGAGGTTTTCCGGACTGCTGGGCCGCGTAATCTTAGGAGACGGGGATGAACATTCTGGTTGGAACAGCAGACTCTGGGTGCTTTCAGGCGTATGTTGTTTCAGATCGTTCATGATGGCTATCTCGTATGGTGTGACTTCGAGAAAGGGAATAAAGAGTATGAAGTGAGATGCTTGGTTGAAGTTGTGAGAGAGAAGAGACAGGAAGAGATCTGCGATGAGGAATATATGTGCGCTCGTAGAGAGCCTGAGGTGAGAGAAAGAGAGGACATCATCAACGTTGCATTCAGCATGCGTCGCTTACGATGTATTTGCTAGAGGATGGAAAACATCTCCGGAAGCTTTTCAACCATTGCTTAGCCGAGGAGATAAACTGGGACCCAACGACTTTTGCCTGTGTTTTCGGCCATTTCTCTAGACATGCTCAAAAATGCGGTTTCTGGTGTTTTCGTGAGATACACGCGAATACCAACAGTTCACGACAGAAATTGATTCCGCCGTCTCTCACCTCCTCGACAGGGCGCCAGTCGGTAGACCTGCGAAAGGCGTGCTCACCGCGAATCAGCCTGTAGCTGGGGCGAGGCTTCGCGGGTGTGCAGACGCAGGAAGAACACCACCCAAAGCTATCGCCATTGGCCTTGAGTTGCATTGGGTGACTATTTGAAGCCCCGTGGTAGGTATGGTGTTTCATCTCCACGGTATTTCTCCAATCGCGATACGCGTCAGCGCCAAGCGGATGGTGCCGATTGCCGCCCCCTTAGCCTCTTCTGTCGTCCCGTCCGGCCAGAGACTGGGAATCTAGAAGCCAGGATGGCCTGCGACGCTTGCGACAGCGCGCAGGAAACTCCATTCCTGTTGCCCTGACTAGTTGTCCTCCATCATTCCCTGCGAATTCCTGTTCAGGGTGCAGATGCAGACTTGGAAACTTCTGCGATAGCCTTTCGCTGCCTTGCAACGCCACTCCCCACGCTCTTTGGTAAACTTCCCAGCACATGCCTACTATGGCAATGCGTCCCCTCAACTCGAGCCTCATCTTCGACCGGCGCATCATCCTTGGTCTCATCGCTTTCGTCGTCCTTGCCTTCACATTCGCTTTCCTCTACTCGCCCGACCTGCGACCCAGTTCTGAGTGGATACCTCCGTTGACGTCGAAGCCTACGCCCCCCTTCTCTGTGCCGCTGAAGAACACAGAGGACCCGTATATCGTCGAGCTAGATTATCTGGCCATCAAGCCGAATGTTACAGACAAGGTCCGCTCATACTGGAACATCCCCTATGCCGCAGACGCTGGAGGCAAGAACAGGTTCCGGGGGCCACAGCCTGTGAACAGGACGTATGGCATTGGCAGAGGAGAAAAGCCCTTGGTCTGGGATGGATCACTGGGCATGTGCCCAAGGATCCAGAAGATCAACCCGGCTGAGAGGAACAGGAAGGATATCTCAGGTCAGGACGTCCTAGGCATCACTACACGCTCCACCGAGGATTGCCTGAGTCTGAACGTCTTCACGCCCTTTGATGCTGAGCCTGGGGATGATCTGCCAGTCTTGGTTAATATTCCCGGCGGTGGTTTTCATCTCCCTGGACGCAGCAACGGGGGTGAAATGGCGGAGAAGGCTCGACGTGAAAAGGGCGTCAACGGAAAGCTGGACAAGGGCATTGTCGTAGTCACCATGTATTACCGCAACGGCATATACGGTTTCCTCTCCGGCAAGGAGATTGCGCAGGATGGCGACTACAACAACGCCCTCCGCGACCAGAGGGCAGCATTGGAGTGGGTGCAAAAGTACATTCGCTACTTTGGCGGAAACCCCGACCATGTGGTCATCATGGGTACGAGTGCGGGTGGCGCATCGGTCATGCTTCAGCTCACCGCCAACGAGGGCGATAACTACGTCAACGTCCCCGGCACCGGCCGCAAGCAACTTTTCCACGGTGCCATCGCCCAGTCCCCCGCGAGCCCCACATTCTTCACCACTGAACAAGCCGAGAAGTTCTGGAATGAGGTCGCAGACGGGCTTAACTGCACCGATATTGCATGTGTTCGCAATGCTGCGACCGGCGACCTCTACTACGAGAACTACCCTATGAACTTCCCCGGCCGCGATACCCCACCACGGTGGATGTGGGCCCCAACGACCGAGCCTGCAGGCGGCATGTTCACTGCGCCAGCCCCCGCCGCCATAATTTCGAACCATTACGCTAAAGTCCCCACTATCATTGGCTTTACCTCAAACGAAGGCTCCGACCAAGTCAAAAAGACAACCGACAACGAAGGAGAATTCAAATCCTACCTCAAAGATCACTACCCCCTGCTCACCGACGAAGACCTCGAGACACTCAAAAACACGTATCCCAACGATCGCCACTGGCCCGACAGTGGAAAATGGTGGGACGCAGTTGCCAAAGCCCAAGGCGACATCCGCTACATCTGCCCAACCTACCTCGCCTCCAACGCCATGTCGCGACACAATCCCCCAGACGTGCCCACCTACCAATACCAATGGGACGTCATGTGGGGCGTCAACATTGAGAACGGCTACGGCACCAAGCACGCCGGAACCGTCGGTCAAGTCATGGTGCGCCGCCAGAATGAAATCTCAGATTACTTCATCTCCTTTATCAAGTTCCTCGATCCCAACCGCGAACACAAAGCCATCCCCAGAAAGGATGTCAGCATCGCCAAGTGGGAGCCGCTGGACGAGACGGGTCGACGCATGTTCTTTACGAATATCAAGGAGGGTGGTCATCGCGGTGATGGCACGAATATGCTGGGTAAGATGCGCACCGAGATGAGGCCGAGGGATGACGAGCGGGAGAGCAAGTGTGGTGTTATCAGGAGTATGTTTAGGAGGTTGCAGTTTGAGGGGGTTGAGGCGCTTAAGTTGGATTGAGCGTGTGTTGGCATTTGCGGGTGTTTTGGGAGTATGATTGGGAGGACTAGAAAGTTGCGTGTTTCCTCAGGCTTGTACGAATACCATGTTTCTTTTTCTTCGATTCATGCTGCGAGATGGAGGTCATGAATGGTGTGTAATGGATGTTGTGTGCGTCGCTTCATATCTGCATTATTACATGATCCCCTGAACCAAAAACATGCTTACCCCACGTCCTCTACACCCATTGCTCCGCCCCTTGCCCAAAAGTCTAGAACCGGCCCCCATTCAATCCCACGGCGACGATTCCCGAGCTTGACCCACCACCCCTCCTGTCCTAGCGCCCGCAGTTCCCGAGCTTCCCTCCTTGCCGATACCCGTCCTTTTGCACCGAAGCTTCATATCCGCCAAATTCCCTCTTTACCTACGTTTCTCAGCTGTTCCTCGTATGCGCGACTAGACCCTACACATGGTCATGGCTCAGATTGCCATCTTCCAGACTCATACTAAGCTGCTTCTCTCTTTTTTTTTTTCTCTCTTTTCCCTCTGTTCAATCTCCTCCCTCTTCCCAGCTAACTGCTGCTGCGAATCTTGAACCCGTGTCGCATTCTCGCTTCTCAACGTCATTAGGTCTCCCGTCTCGACACCGAAAGGCTCTGATGTAATTCCATTCACATCGCCGCTTGTTCTGCGCGCGTGTTCAACGAGTTCTTGAACGTCGTTATGGGATAAGCTTCCTTGGTCTACACTCATGCCAATTGCCTGTTTCTTCTCTTCTTCGTCGCGCTTCAGACGTTCTACACGATCGTAGCTTTCGGGTGTGGGTGCATCTTGTTGCTTTGAATCCTTTCTGCTCACCCAGCGAACGAGCTCGTCGACGTCGTCGTCCGTGATGTGGCTTCTTTCTTTGAAAGGCGGCTTAGCGGATTCTCGGCTTCGTGGACGGCCGCGATTTTCCTCTTCTTCTTCTACTTGCTCTTCGAACGTGTGTTTGATGGGAGTTGTAGCTGTGGATTCGCCGCTCGTGCCGTCGTGGCGCTTGAACCAGCGGCCTAGTTCTGGGACATCGGAGTCGTAGTGTTCGCCTACGTCAGAGTCTAATTCTGGTCGTTGCAGGTTTCTTCGTACAGGGCCAGCTTTGGGTCCGTCACGATGCGATATCCAGCGTACGAGATCATCGGCATCTTCTTCGTTATCGGAAGATATTTCTTGAAGCTCGGTGTCGGATTCGGTCGATGCGTCGCTGTATCCGAAATGTTTGTCTTTCGCTTTTTGATCATCCCTAGTGTCGGACTTCTGGCTTGCGTAGCGGACAAGCTCTTCGACATCAGATTGCCCAAGGCTCTCATGGCCACTGTCTTCTTTGAGGTCCTCAACAATTTCGCCTTTTCGCGCTTCACCGTCGCTTGCTGGATCCCGTCGGCTGGCCCACCGGACAAGATCCTCGACATCTGAGTCATTGATGCTCTCATTGTCGCTGTCGTTTCTGTCTTTGAGAAAATTCAATTGCTTCTCCTCATTATCTGAAGAGGCAGTCGATGAGCGGTCCCTGAACTCCACTGGCCCACCGTCTTCCCTAATCTTCTCCATTGCACCCGCATCCTTGGTAGTCATCCTCCGCATCGTCATCTTCAGCCTACTCCCGATGCCACTCTTCGCTTGCGCATCCTTCTCCGGGGTCGTCGGGTGATGCATTTGGCGCTCCTTGTGCTGGTTCCTCCACTTGTCCGCAGCGCTCTCCTCTCGCTGTGCATCTTCTTGCGTGACAGTCTTCATATGGTCCTCAATTCTCTGCTGGAAAAGCATGCTTCTGAGGGAATGGAAGCGCGCCATATGTGGCTGCGTATGTCTGGCTCTAGCGGAACTGTCTCCGTCGGCACGTGCAGAAGATGACTTGGATTGGCCAGATGCCTTGTTCGTTGACGACTTCAGGTGGCTTCTGCTAGGTGAAAGAGACGATGGCCTAGGTGACTGGGCTGCGTGGTGTTTTTGTTTATCTTGATTTCTTTTTCGGGTACCGATATCCTTCTGTGAGGGCTGGTTCGCACTTTCATTTTCCTCGCCCGATAAGCTTCCTTCTTCTTCGCTACTGCTGCTGCCCGAGTGATCGTCACCCAAGCCTTCTAGGATTTGGGTGACAGCTGGGGACATCAAGCTGTTCATGCGGCCCAACTGCTTGCGCTGGTCCTGAGGCACCTGATCTATACTCGCAGGCGGCGCCGCCTTCTGGGGCTGAAAGTCGAAGTATGACGCCATGACTTGTGCGATGCGCCTATATTACGTGGTGAGGGCGTGGGCTGAGTCTGGGAAGTGCAGTTCTGTAACAATGGGCACAGTATGAGGCGGGATCAAAAGTGCGAGGCAATGCTCTTGGAAGGCTTGGAGTTTAGAAGGTGTTGCGCGCGCAGCTGGGGCTAGCCTGTTATCGCAAGCGTCTACCCCGCAATTCACTCGTGAGACTGCTTGTGGCTGGTCAGGCGTGCTACATCAGCCGCTTAGTGAAGTGACGATCGGCGACGAACGCTTGGACGACATCACTGTTCCGAGGCTGACATCTCACGCTACGATTTCGGTGCGGATATCGCAACAACTGTTAACATCGGAGACATTTGCCAGGAGATGCTCAACCGCGATAGACCATCTGCGCCTGATAATGCGGCTGCTGTTGGCGTGAGACGGGACGGCAGGTGAGTCTTCATGCAACGTCCCGCACGTCGATGACCGGTACTGCCATCGCGGCGCGATCCGCATCATCTCCAGAAATCTACCACGTCAGGAGATGATATAGTGTTCGTATCTCAATCTGTTTTCCTATCGGGATGGAAGGCGCACTAGGCAGGATAGGTGTCTTGGAAATACAGTGTGCTTAGTCCTAACACGGGAATCAAGAATCACCCAAGCTGCTGCCGATTTGCGCCGATGACCTCTAGGCTTAAACCCTGATCCTACGCCTCCCATACAACTTGCTCGTATCCGCACCATTGAAGCCCAACAGGTTCGGCGTACCTTCCGGGAGTGTACTCTCATCGATTGCACCTTTTATCGCTTGAGCAGCCATAGTCTCACAGCGTCCCTCTACTGCAGCCCCAAGTCCAAGCATATATGCTGCAAGGCCAACAACGTGCGGGCTAGCCATGCTCGTACCCGAGGCAGTCTTGATTCCGCCACCAGGGAAGGGGCTGGTAATGTCGACGCCAGGAGCTGAGATATCGGCCCGAGATCCATAGTTGGACCATTCGATGAGCGTATCGTTGAACGCAGTAGCACCCACGGTGCAGACTGTGGGCTCCGATGCAGGGGACCAGTAGTCAGCGGGCGAAGCCTCATTGCCTGCTGCGATCCCGAGGAAGATACCCGCTGCAACGATAGCAGCGGCCTAAGCCAATATCAGTCTACGAGTAATGCGTAACTCGAAGAAGGGTCACTTACTGCATCGTTCATGGCTTGAAGCTTTTCACCGCCCAGACTCATGTTGGCAACTACACCCGAAGGACACTGACCTTCATGCTGACGCTGCTTCGCATCTGTGATGACGAACTGCATGCCTGCGAGGACGCCCGAGTTCGTACCGTAGCCGATCAAATTCAGTACCCTCACCGCGAAGATTGTAGTGTTCTTTGCTACACCCCAGGTAGCGGACCCGATGGTTCCGGCAACGTGGGTACCATGGCCACTGCCGTCTATCCAAGTGTCCTCAGCGGAGTAGTCGGCCAAGAAGAACGCGCCTATATAGAAGTTAGCACCTGTGTTCGAAGCCAGAAGGCTTTTGCTCACGCCCTTGAAATTCGGGATGGGTAATGTCGATGCCTGTGTCGAGCACGTAGCTAGACAAGCTATCAGTAAAACTCGGAGACAGTATAGCATCATCCCTCAACGTACGCGCATGCCCCGCTTCCCGCGCTGGAGTCGTAGAGATATGTGGTTTCGTTAGGCTTCGCGTGCGACATACGAGCTATACCCCATGTAGTGTTGAACTGCTGGACGAGTTCAGTCGCATGGACTTGGGCATCCTGTTGAAAATACTCAACCTGTGCAATTTAGCATGCGTCTCACAGTTTACGTCTAGTACCGTACGTGTTCTGAGGCTTGCAACTGAGCGAGTTCCTCGTCAGATAGTGTTCCAGCAAAACCCCGAAATCCAGGCATGGAGTAGTCATAATCCGGCTTATAGGAGAGAGTAGCTTTCATATCGTCTGCGGCAAACGTGGCAACGTCGTTTTTCATCTTGACGATCCATTTTCCTGCAACAGCATTGCTATGATCCACCCCGAGCAACGGTGCAGCGGATGGGAATGAGGCGAATGCGAAAACCAGCGAGACGTACATGTTCGCTGTAATCCTCGGAGACTCTCTAAGTGAGGATACAATAATGTGGAATGTTGATGTCGCACTGGATAGTTTAACGTGAGCAGGACTCGCTCGTGCGGTGTCGCTACTATTTAAGTGAGGCTGTGGAATGGAATTTCCTCTCAAGATGTCGAGCTTTTCTTGGTATTATGCAGCACATTCCGTGAAACCAGAAGGTGACGAGTTTCGCGCATGCATAGAACATGCAGTGATACCTGCCATAGGCCACCGTCTGTCATGGTGTTGGTGAGCCCATCCTCTTTGACAACAATAGCAAGGGCACAAGAAGCATGGCCATTAGGCGACAGGTATACTGCTTGTTAAGGCTCAGCAGCACATATATGTGCGCAGTGCTTCCCGGATCGTGGAAGATGTTGTTACACAAATAGATCAATGCGTCGGACGCATAGGTAGTATTGTAAGTTGTACAGTGCACTTTCCAATTTGGTAAATGTTCACCATTGAGACCGCACTATCACCTCAGATGGTATAAAGCGGTCGGGTTACCCAGCGGAAAGATGCAGATGCGGCACGAGCCAACCTTGATCGCGGCAAGCAAACTAACCCGAAACTAGTACAGTAAGAGGGACAGAGCATGTCCCGCTAGGGTAGTATTGATCAAGAGCCTCGAGGGAGTAATGCCAATGTGATAGCTGGCACTTGCTTCCATGTAGGGAAGCAAGGACAGGGCTGTCAGCCCACACACACTTTAGATCATGATGGGCCTAGAGCACTCTCTTCGCGCGAGCGATGCAACCGTTGGAGCCAGAAAAGGCACTCCTGATCTGAATCTCACTATATTAGGTTATTGTCATGGAGCGCATTTGCGAGGATCGGCGTGTTGCAGGCGGTGGTTGTAGAGTCTTGCGGCGCTTGTCTGACGACACCCCTTTCCCAAGTTTGTGCGTCAACACGGCAGAAAGATGGCAGTTGAAAGCAACAACCACAATACCACCATATCTTTATGTGAGGAGATTTCAAGGCCTCCGATGACTAGATGAAATTGGAGCTCGCAGATCCAAAGTTGATCAAGCAGGCCGTCTAGCCGTGTGCAGTCAACTGAGCATGACGACGCGCCAGACAGTTGCGCTATGACACCACGAGCATTATATCCGGCATTAGTGGATAGCTGTAACACGATGGTCAGATCCAGGTCCCGGTACTTTGCGGTAGAGTAGCGTTGACATGAAGGGTAGGTTTGCCTCCACCATGGTCCCGGCGAAAAATGCATGGCTTTCGGGAAAGTACGGTCTGGTATATTTCTAGCCTCAAAAGGCTAGATGCCTTCGCAAGGCCCTGCATTAGAGCCATGCAAGACCAGTCGACGCGACGCTGTCCTACTAATGCACTATGCAACGGCGCATTGACACCAGTTGCGGCAGAAGACCTTTGTTGGAGCGTTCAGCGACGGAATATATGATACAGTGTTAAACGTAGGCGTCAGTGGCTGCGATACGATCTGGGCTATGAGGCAAGCCATAGTCGCAACTAAGTTAATGGTGGTAATGCAAAGACAGTGTACATAGTATTCGTCCCCGAGCTCCACGAGCATGGGGACGAGACCAAGCCCGATGTCTTACTGTGCCTTCCATGATTGCCAATTATCATCCTGTGAAGTTGTGTCATAGTAACGAAGTCCATGTACTATAGGACTACTAAAAGAAGTTTGGAAAACATCATGTGTTCTCATTGAAGCTACCGACCTCCAAAGATCAATGTAACACTCGCCACACATGCAACAGCAGCCATCATGATTTCGTAAGGAAAGATAGAAAGAAATCTTCCACCTCTATAAGTTCGTACCTGGATCCAGAGTGATGAGAAACATGCTTGAGAAGAGCAATGTACAAAGTGGCTTTTTAACCACTGGGGTTGCCGTTAAAGGCAAGGTAGTTCACGGTGCTGGAAGGAACACCGGTGATCATATTCTTGAGGGAAAGGCTCTGGATGCGGGAAGAAAGAGCAGCAGGGGTTCTGGCGCCCTCGAGAGCCAAGAGGTAGGCACCGAGACCAGCAACATGAGGAGCAGCCATGGAAGTTCCGGAGATGGTGTTCTTCGCATTGTCAGCTGGTGATGCACAATCGATACTTGGGTCAAACTTACGGTGCCGCCGTTGTTCCAAGTGGAAAGGATAGAAACACCAGGAGCAAGAATGTCAACGACCGAGCCATAGTTGGAGAAGGAGGCCAGATTGTCAGAGCTGTCTGTAGCACCGACAGTGAAAACGGTGGTCTCGGACGCAGGAGAATAGTTGTAGGCGTCCTGGCCACTGTTACCAGCAGCAACGGCCATGAAGATACCAGCAGTGACAGCGTTGGCAGCAGCAGAGTTGACAGCAGTGGAGCGACTGCCGCCGAGGGACATGTTGGCAACAGCACCGTTGGGGCAGCTTCGGGTCTGGGCGTCGTTGGCGACAAAGTTGATACCGGCAATGACACCCGAGTTGGTACCCTTCAGGCGGTGGTTAGCAGTATATCTTGAGAATAAAGCGATTTCTACGTACCGAACCACTGGCGTCGAGGACCTTGACAGCGTAGAGCTTGGTCTTCTTGGCTACACCGTAGGTCTTGGAACCGACAGTACCGGCGCAGTGAGTGCCATGACCCTAGAGAAGTCAGTGAATGCTACGTGATGAGTTCGAACCACGTGATCACTTACGTTACCATCGGTGTTAGAGCTATCTGCGTAGTTGGCAAGGAAGCTGGCACGGCCCTCGAATTCAGAGTGGGCCGTGTAGATACCCGTATCGATGATGTACGCGCAAGTGCCCTCACCAGCGGAGTCGTCGTATACGTACGAGGTGTAACCACTGCTCTGGTGCGAAATGCGACCAAGACCCCAAGTGGCAGAAGACTGAGTGACATATGTCTTCTTCTCGAGCTGGGCATCAGCCTTCGCAAAGTCGGCCTTGACGACGGCATCCTGCTCAATGTAGTCGACCCCAGGCAGGTTGCGGAGCAGCTCAACAATGTCGTCGGCCAGGTCAGCAGAGAAACCACCAAAGCCACCGAAGTTGTAGACGTGCTTAGGGTCCTTATTGATGAGCTTGAGAGCAACGTCAATGAGGCCCTGAAGGTTTTCATTCTTCATCTTAACGATGTATCTTCCTGGAATAGGAGAGCCAGCACGGGGAAGGATGACTGGCGCAGGTAGGGCAAGAGCCACTGGCAGAAGGGCGAGGAGAAGTGAGAGCTTCATATTGAATACTGGTCAAAGAACGAAGTCGATAGAGCTTGGTTGATGAGGCTGCTGAAGGATGGACAGAGTGTTGCTGTGCTCGTTGTCTGGTCTTTAAAAAGAATATTCTGTACTCCTTATATAGACGTATTCCACAGTCTGATATCTAGACGATGAGAGGAGGCGACTCCACCTTCCAATAAGGATTAGTAGCCACCGACAAGGCGATTCTGTGTAAGCCCGACGTGCCCACACCATGGCGCGAGATACCGTAGTCGCTAAAGCGGTTTAGGATGGAGTTGGTAGACCTTCGATACCTAGTTTGGGAGGTGCTACATTGTGTTCCGGCACTACTCCCTTCTAAGCCACGGCGGATGCGATTTTGAAACGGGTGGAGTGACTAGGAGAAGGAGGAGGATACCTGACTGTTAGTAGAAGGTCAGATGTCGCGTCTTGGCATGATGCAGAGTATATTAAAATTGCTTAGTTGGTTAGAGTTCTGAACAAGGTCGCGTAAAGATTCTACGTAAAAGGCTGTTCTCTGTTGCGATTGAGCGTGGGACTAATCGATCTGCAGCCTCGACAATCCTTGTCGAGATCCCGATAAGGGGGTGCAGAGAGTATGAGTGGACTGGTGGCAGGCCGAATGTCAAATGAAGCTGTTTCACGCAGGATTGCCACAAGGGGTTCTTCAAGTATGGTACCAGGGCTTTGTTTGCTCGTCGGAGTTCCACAAGTCCCAATCAACATGGGTGGCAAAGCCAACCAAGTCTTAGCGACATAAGCCAGTTACGGGTATGGTCCGTTTGCGCTTCGACCCTAGGAGTCAAGGGCGCGGGACGAGCCGCCAATGTGCTGGCAGAAAACATGGACTGCCATCTGCCGGTGGCTACGTGCTACGCGGTAGGGTAGAACAAGATCAACTGTAGCGCTTTAGACTAGGCCAAGCATTGGGGTCAGGAAATTGGCAAGCGAGGTTGACGTAGAGCAGAGTATAGCATACGAGCAGAATGGAGGCCTAGAATCTTACCCGTTTCATCATATCCGCAAGTATCTCAACCTTCGCTGGACCACTCTGATGATAAGCCAGATTCCTAGTAGAGTCGTCTGCGTCGTTCTAGGCGAATAGGGGAATGTTATTCCAGCTCCAACCAATCATAGATCCAAGCGCAACCTTGTTTACCGGACTTGGCAAATCCAGCTCAATGGCCTTCCTTTTGGAGTGATGAAGCATCAAGTCTCAGGCATAACTCCGAGGCGGCAACATGAAGTACCCCAAATGTCCTGGTTCCATTGAACACAAGCAACATTCGATTGCTGTCATCTGGAGCCATGGCGCCCCACCCACTGACCACCCAAGGCCCGCTAGCAATAAGCTTAAAAGCACGCAAGTGCTGAAACCACCTCCTTCTTTGGGGGTTAGCATGATGCAGACCAATATACCCCACCCGACCCTTAGCCACACCTCCGACAATGCGACAGCAAGCGTGATTTCCGACACAGATGAAGGCAGTGGAGGCACGATGCTCCAAGCCCTGCCGGGGCGGAGGCGAGTCCTGTATGGAATGACGCCTACGCCATCGACGAGTGCTCGCCGTCGTGCAGCTCCTCCTGCCTTTTAAGTGATGAGCTCCGCTCACTAAAGAGAAGTATTGGCCATACCACCCTTTGGTAGGGTTGTGGAAGGCGGAAAATCTTGGTGTGGCGGTGGTGTTGCAGAGTGCGGTGGAATCCAAGTGTGCAGTCTGTGGGTGCGGAACTTTTTTGGCGCCGAGTTCAGCCGCGCGCACATGCTCCTTGTCCCGCTCAGCCTGCCTACCCACGACATTTCCATCTGTCTCAGCACCACCAGCCGGTGATCATCATGACGCTAGAGAACTTGTCTTCCCACGCCCAGTCTTCCCCATCATCCTTACTCTCTCCAACAAAGATGTGTGGCAATGAGACACCTTGGCTCTAGTGTCTACCAGAACCAGAGGAGATGTTTGCCGACAAAAAGCATCTAATCTTACAGCGCATAGAACCACGGAGCAGACAGCCACAACAGGTCATCATTCAACCCCAACGGCTCAAGATTAACTGGCATCATGCGAGTGCGTTCGCTTGTGGACTGGTCTGTCGATAAAGTCACCCATACTGGAAAGGGAGATGCAGGTGCAGCTTGTACCTGATGTTCGACACACCCATACTCGACACAAGAAAGCACATGCAGCTAAAGAAATGCCCTAGGGTCTCATGACCATCGCACGTGAGCAGAAACGACTTAAACTGCTGCTGCCGCTGTTGGACGAATAAACCTCGGACTTTTTGTTGTCGCTGTGTGATCAGCGAATAGTTTGTCAGACTTTCATCCGCCTGTTACCACCGCTGGGCCTCCTCGAGACTGAGACTATCAATCGAATATGCAATGGTGCAGCACTAGCGTCTGCCAGGGCGATCTAGCCTCTGATATCTGATCTCCCGTGATCTCCTCGTATCTAGGACCCTGTGTAGATCATCGACTTCGAGTTAAAGGACCTTCCCTGATCGTCGAAACTCAACCCACGCCAAGGGGGTAATCGCACCCAGCGCTTGCGTCGGTCTTTGGCCCCCCACGGCTTTGCTGCTGCGTTGCTGCATGGTATAGCTAGCTGCATATATGAGGGTGGTGGCTTGCATAAGCTTACATCTCCCACGCCCGAGCTACTCTACTAAATGGAGGTAGGTACTTCACCACTTAGGCTAACATGTAGGTACATATACTGATACGGAAACTAATGATAGGGATTGATCACACAGCCGGAGCCGAGCTAAGTCTCTACTATATGCTTTTACAGTACTGCGCCCTACATCAAACACACCTTCCTAATCGGGTCTTACGAGGAATGGCAAGTCTGGAGAGTGCCTTGCGGAGGCGAACAACACTATCGCGCAAGTCTCAACACTTTTCAGCAGTGGACCTCCTGAGGTAAAAAAGACCGGAAATGATACCTGAACCCGCAAAAGCGACCGAGCGGTTAGAAGCATTATATGAGGTAGAGCATGTAGATTCCTTCAGGATCTCCGTCTTATCGGCTGCGGGTCATCAGCTGGGAAATGCCACTTATGATGCATAGATTGAGTCTCGGGTGCGATAACATATGCAGCGTTCCTCCCGGCGGCCTATACCATGTTTTGAATGAACACGAAGGCTTTTCACAGCCATAGCACTTGACCAGCAAGCTTCACCAAGGCAATCAGAGGGGCCCTCATTATGGAGCCGCATGTAGCTCAGCGTTCAGTTTAGACAAGCTCCAACAAGCCTCCAAGTCAAGAACCTTCCAATAAAGCCGCAGCATAACGCCAGTCACCAATGTATTGACCCACAGGGAATTAGATAGTCTTTCCCTCAAGCTCCTTTTCTCGTTTCGCATCAGTCGGCGCCAACATGGACACATTAAAAACCTCCCACCTAGCAACACTGCTATGTCTACTCAACCGCATACAGCGCCGCCGCCGATACATGCATGCATGCCCTCGTCTCCCTGGTCCTTGTTTTCGTGGATGGTGTATCATCTCCTTGTACTGGCTTTCCTCGTGTCTGTTCTCGGCCTTCTTATAACATGAGAGAGAAGAGGAAGGGAAAGCCAGGATCAGTGTTGAGCTCTTGTCGCATTGTGAAACGAGCGTATCTTCCCTCCATGGTCAAGCTGCAGTCTGAGTAGGCTTCTGTAAGCCTATACCACTCCCAGAAGAAGTCTAGGGATTCATGAGAGTCGGTTGCCACCATCAAAGTCGACAGGTGGTTGACTCGAGATCGGAAGGTAAGCAGGCCTTCGGGCGTGCTGAGCGGGATACAAGTGCTTCCCGATGCTGAATGGAACAAGTGTCGTGAACAAGGTGGTGTTGGTCGTCCCCAGAAATGACGGGACCCACCTTACCCCTAGCCTAGAGCAGGGTCCGTCCAGGTTGTTGCGCCGGCCTCGTACCTGCCTGTGCTCACCTTTTACGGATAGACACACGTCGTCAGCCATGCAGTCGCTCCCTTTTACTCACGCAATGAAGCGGCCATGATGAACTCGTCGCGCGCATTCACTCGGACGACCCAAAACACGTTCCGAAAACCGCTCGATTTCCTCAGCAATTTCTCGCGCGGCCCAGTGCAGCTTCCCAAGGACAGGAAGAGAAAGAACAGCCCGGCACACGGGCGCAACAACAGCGCCAGCTCCCTAGACGACACCGACCACTCCGACGTGGAGTTTTATGCACAGATGGAGACTTCTTCTAGGCGAAGCCACTCGGCCCAAAACTCCCAGTCGGAGCTGCAGCCGGCCGTTCCCCTCATCGATATCGGGAGCCGCAGCAACAGCCCGTATCCGCGTATTCGAAGCGCCGCGCAGAGCGACGACGACGACGACGACGACAAATACGAGCCCGCGAATAGTATACGGCCGTTGGTCAGCAGCGATGTAGGAGGAGGTAGCCATGCTTTCCGCGGTTTCTGCCAGCAGGGCGGCCCTGGCGCCTTTTTCTTCGGCACATGGAAGGGCTGGCAGGCCTGGGTTGGACTGCTCGTCTTCTGGGTCGGCGGCTGTAGCTTTGGCCTGTTGCTGATGAACCGCTTCATCATGCTGACGGGCGTGTACAAGTGAGAAAACACATCAAAAAAACCGCTCGGCACATGCTAACCAAAGCAGATTCCCATTTCCCCTCACCCAATCCTACATACAACTCATCATTACCCACCTTCTTCTCATCCTCGTCTCGAGCCTCCTGCGCTTCTCCGCCAACCCTCTGCAATTCATCGGCTTCGGTGCTGCCGTCCCACCATCGCAACCAGCTGCACCCCAGGGAGGAGCATACAGAGGGAGCAGGAAGCCTGGGATATCCGCCTTTGCGCGCTGGCTTTCCAACGGCTCGGGAGGTATTGCCGGCGGCGGACTTTTTGAATTCGACTGGCACGTTGCCAAACAGGTGCTCCCGCTCGCCATCGTCTTCGTTGTCAAAGTCCTTCTTAGCAACTACTCCTTTGCGTAAGATGCCCGCTCTTTCACTGCCATGATTGCCTCTAACATGCATCAGATACGCGCCCCTACCAACCTACCAACTGGCTCGCATTGGTATAACCCCACTCGCCATCGTCTTCGTTTGCATCCTCCAAAAAGAAAACGTCACCGGCAGCACCCTCTCCTCAGCCCTCGTTGCGACCCTGAACCTCTTCTTCGCCTCATACCGGTCCGATGTCCGCGTAACTTGGGAATCCGTCGTCGCTGGTGTTTTTTCCTCCATCTTCGTCGCCCTGTACCCCATCCTTCTTCTTCGCACATATCGCACCATGGTCGCAAGTCTCGTGCCATCGGGCGATGTGCTCACCGGCTATCCGACCAGCTTTGACGAGTCCGGCAACCGCGAAGAAACCCGCGCCTTTTACCGCACCCTGCACTACACCTCCATTGTCTCGCTCGCCATCCTAACGCCTATCGTCATTCTCTCTGGCGAAGTGCCGCACATCTACCACAACATCCCTTTCCTCGACGTGCCCTTTTTCTGGGCCATGATGCTATTCGGCGGCATGGGCTCGTGTGCTGTATTCTCTGGCACGCTACTGCTAGTAAAGACCACGTCTCCACTAACAGCCACTTTTGTAGCTGTTCCCCGGAGTGCCTTCCAGCTCGTGGCTATCACACTGTTCAAGAGTCCGGCACAGACCTGGCTTGGTGTGATACTTTGCTGGATCAGCAGTCTGTGGTTCCTTGTTGCGAGGAGAGACGAGGGACGGAGTAGAGATCGATTGAGGTTAGAGGGACGGTAATGATTTTTCATAATCCCGACTCCAACACGGAAAAAGAAGTCGGATTTTTCACAATGATAGTAGTCCCTTTATACTCATGTAGGAAGCTATCACTGATGGCAATATCAAGCCAGATGATAAGAAATTCTGTTGTAGTAGGTTTTACAGACCTTTTAACTATAAGCCACCCATCCACCGCGGAAACCCGGTACACTAGCCCCATTCGTTGACATGCAGAACACATGGATATTCGCCCATACAGTAGCACCACAAACCTTGGTGCAACCCGGAACCGTTGGTGTCATATCCATCTTATCATCACAACATGCTCATTGAACATTGTCACATTCTCAAAAGATTGAGTGATATAGGAACCTCTATTGGGCGTTCGTCGATGGTATTGGAATCTTATCCGAAATTTGAAAGGCGTAAAAGAACTAGAGGACTGTGAGGGAAAGGATCCTAGGAAAGAGGCAATTTCTAAAGCAAAGAGATGCTTGAAAGAAATGTGGATTGGGTATGCAAGTTTGTCAACATGGTTCCACAAATGCCGAAAGGGCAAATTCTGCACCAGCATCAAGTTCAGAGTACAAGGTTTGCGCATTGAAAAAAAAAGCTTCTCAAATTAATATTATATACATCGCATACGAGGAATTATCTAATAAAAAGCCATAAATTCAAGAATCACTGGTAAGTGTAGCAAAGCGTTTCGCCTTCAGTATTCAAAAGATCCCTCAGCTGGATAGTGGGTGCTAGCTTGCCCAATTGGACCTCAAAGTCGAGGGTAACGTTCATTCCGCTGTAGTCGAAGGGGGGGGATCGGACCGCCAACCTGGTGAAGACGCGTCTCAAGATCCTTCTGCTGCCACTGCCAAAAGATGCGGTCAATATTACCGTGGTGCAGGTAGAATATAGGTTCACTAGGGCTGTTCTGTGCGTCGCCGGCTTGGCCGAGAGCACCTCCGACACCACAGTGGCCGCTACCGTGAATGTTAGGTACCTCGAAGCTTGTCTCGCCTTCCAATCTGCGAGCAAATTCAGTGTAGTCGAGTGCGTCGAGAACGTGTTGAAAGAGCTTGGGATCCGCCCAGACGTTGATGAGAGTAGGGATGAAATCGCGCTTCAGGCAGTGAGGCGTGGGATAATTGACGGTGAATTTGCCCTCCATAAAAGGGCCATTCATGACGCAGCCACCACCTGTTCCTCCAGAAATGTTAAAGGGGTTGCTCTCGGGAGTTGGCTCGACCTTGTAGCCGTTGCCGCCAAATCCAGTGTCGGGTTGCCAGATCTCTGAGTCAAAGATACGGGTTGACCTGGGATTGTGGGGTTCGGCATCAAGAGACCAGTCCCAATACGGTTGACCGCCAGTGTAACCACACTCTTCCCGGAGGGCCTTCTCGTAGATTGCGACGAAGTAACGGTGCCAGAGAGTGAAGTGCCCGACCCAGTGGATGTTGGGTGTCTGGTTGCTGTGTATGGCCTGGAAGTCACTGAAGCGGTCGACCGTTCCACTGATGCCTGAGATGGCCTGCTTCTTGTTCAAGCAGATGACAGCAGTGATGTACTCCCTCTTCTGGGGAACCGACAATTGTTTCCTGGGTACGTTCGTGAGTAGCTGTGAAAAACAATGTTATGTACTCGTCTCACCATTCATAACGCTTGATGGGATTCGTGCACGTCGTAGCGACTGCAGCTGGCGCAGGAAGAGCTGCTGCGGCTGCTGAAGACGCCAGAGCAAGCGAGGTGACAAAAAGGTTGAGCTTGACCATTGTAAACGATTGACAAAGAATGTATCGCTAACTGTCTCGGGTATATCGATAGAAGGCCACCGCTTATCTTCCCTGAAGATAGTAGCGATGGGAAACGTCAAGCCTTATGTTATCTGCCTAATTGCACGGCACTTTACCCGTCTGCGACCCATCGACAGATTCCCCATACCAGAACATCGAAAAAACATTCGACTGTGCCAATAGGCATAAGCGTCTCGCAGCAGGATCAGGTAATTGTGGCTATGGACCATAGGAACTAGGGACTATCCCCGGGTCTAAGGAAGTCAGCATATGTACAACGACTCAGAGTCGACGCGTCTATCCACCGAAGGATGCGTGTTAGTACTAAATACCCAGGGGGCGATCCGCGAAAAAGTGCGCCAAGTACCAAACCCTAGTCTTCTGGACATATTTGCCTCCAGTTTGGCGTTGCTTCCATGGATAGATTGCTTGGCGCAACCTCCCTGCAAAAAACAGGTCTGTATCGATGACCCAACGGCCAGGTGTTTGCGATAGCCGCCATAGCAAACCACACAGCAGACCTGACGAAGCTAGTAGTCACCTCCAATACTGACCTCAATGGCAATTACTGAACCGTTCACTCCCACCTTACCAAGGTAAAGTAGAGCAGGATGAAGTCAGCTCGAGGCAACTGGTTCGTCACCTTTGAGGGATGCAAGACTTGAAGGATTCGCTTTGTATATTGCCAAGAGAAGGGAGTCGCTACACCCAGGCATGATATTTTCCCGGTGCTTTTCTCCGAGAGATGCCGATGGCTGATATTGTCCGCCGAAGAAGATGAGTTGAAGTTGCAGTGGGTTGTGCATTCGACGATCCGGACATGCATCTCACTATGGTTCTGTCAATGAGCCGCAGTCATTGACGGACAAAAAAAACCACCACGCGGGCTCTGAGTGGAGGGGACAGGGCCGCTGAACACAACGGACACGGTACACCTCCTTTACATGAATCCTTGACGTCCAGTAACAGGGCTCATCCTTCGGTTGAAATCCTCTGGTAGGCCAGCAGATAGAAATTTTCGCCAAGTGTTGTGGATGGAGAACGGGGACGAGGCATGGTTGTGTTACTTGTGTAGGAATGACCGAGCGGTCATGAGAGCCTAGTTTGGATCGACCAGCCGCGTCCGACATGAACGATGAGGACAACCGCGCTGCATACACACTCCTTCACATTATGCAAGCGCCTAATTGCAGAATTGAGCCACCGGAAAGCCACGATTAACAGCTGCTTCATCCAGACTTTGCTCTCAAGTCCCTGGTCGTTGGAGATGGACGAATCCTGTTTAACATTGTTGCAATGGGGATATGTAAGAAGAAACGGAACTTGGCACGGAGAAGATAGTGGGATAATGAAAGCCATGGAAAACGTTACTAGCAATTGGTGTTCTTGGATGATGTACATGTCGTGACTCACTGTTAATCCTTCTACTCGTGTCTTCTCGCACCGCCATGTAAAGGTTCTTTGTTTCTTATCTACACAATGCCAGGCGACGGCTACGGGTATACATGGGAGAATGGCTCTCGACAGCTCATGCTCATCATCACGACTGCTGTCCTACTCTTTCTCGCCACGACTGCGGCCGCACTGCGGTATGCGCGTTCATTAGATCCCCTTCGCAACTGATACTTATGTTTGCTTAGACTGTATTGTCGTCTAATATACGTCCGCGACATTGGTCTAGATGATAAATTTATGGTCGGCGCCTGGGTGGTTACGGTTGCCTTGGGGATTCAGAACGGCTTTCTTGTCGGCTGGGGCACAGGGTATACATTATGCTGCTGCTCAACACTGTCCCTGACTGATGGATGACTGAAGACGGCTTAGCGCTGATTTATCTTTTACGATTCTGATCCCTACGTTCAAGCATTGGTAAGGAAATAAGCATTCTCAGAGCAAACGACACAAACTCACCCATCGCTCGCGTTAGGTATGCATATCAGATTGTCTACCCAAGGGCGTTATGGTCGGTGAAGGCTAGCATCCTAGCTCTTTATCATCGTATCTTTGTGCAGACGAGCTTTCAACGCCTCATATACGCCGTAGCGGGCTTTGTCACCGTCCAGACAATCGTCGTGACGTTTGTGAACGTAAGTGAAATGCCAGATCGGGCATGCGTAGCCTTTCTCTGTAGGTCCGGAAAAGCTGACTCTCACAGGCTTTCGAATGCAATGACGAGCCGTGGAAAGCTTGGTCGCTCTCATTTCCTGAGGGCTGCAACAACCTCCCCGTAACGTACTTTGCAATGGCTTCTATCAACATCCTTACCGACTTGTTCATTTTGATCATGCCTTTGCGAGCTTTCGGGCGGTTGAAGCTGCAATGTAGGAAGCGTTGTATGTACAAAGTTCACTTCTCGCGTATAAATACACTGACCGCAAATCACAGTCGCGCTACTAGGTGTATTCATGGTAGGAGGTGTAGCTGTCATCGCCTCGATCATTCGTCTCTATGCGCTCTACATCTACGCCGTCACCGATGACCCTCCTTACGATAATATCTTTGCAAGTTTCTCAGCATATCTAGACCCACTACATTCGCAGCCGCTAACAGCTGAGCAGATTCTTCTCCTCTCCCAAATCGAAGTCAACGCAGCCATCATCTCAGCCTCAGCCCCCGCCCTTCGACCCCTTCTGAAGAAAACTTTTGCTTCATCATCCCAGTCCCGATCGAACAGCTATCCGCTCTCTCGCGGCACTGGCAACTTGCATACTCCCAAGTATTTCAGCCGCACCGGCTGCTCCCGATCGCATGGGCAGTCGGAGCTTGTTTCGTTTGCGGGCGCGAGCAAGCGAATCAGTAGGCCTGTGGGTAGATGTACAAGAAACACGAGTGAAGAAAGTATTCTTGGAGCGGACGGTATTATCAAAGCGGTAGATGTCGCATTTGAGGAGCATTATGCCAAGGGAAGTGAACTATGCGAACATGGAGATACCGATGGGTATGAGAGGGCGAGGAAGAGCGATGTATGCTAAAGGAGCGGAATGATACATGTGGGCAAAGACTAGACAACGGTGATAATCGTCAGTAGACAAAACTTAGGTATTAAAATCTCTTTGCCTTTCTCAGTAGGTTGTGCCCGAAGATGACAAGAACAAGGGGCCACTTGGATCCGCGTGACGAGGGTCACAAATACGTACTTGTAAAAGCTGAGACGTATGTCTGGACCGTCAGTACCATGGTTGAGATCTGGATCTCGTTTTTGCGTCTCAAAATCTCTGTCACTGCAGGTGCTATTTTTTGGCAGCTCGTGTGAGCTTTCCCGTCCTCTTCTCTCTAATAACAGCATAGGTCTCACCATGTCTCACAAGAACAACTACCATTCTAGAGCCATACTTCCGCTGTCAGTCAGTCGTTCGTGGAGATATGGGGAATTTGACCTTGAGGACAGCTAGTCCAGATACAACAAGTCTTGACAGACCGAAAATTCACTTTTCGAAAAGTCTCATCTGAGTATCTATGGACCGTGACATGGCGGAAAAAGTCCGTGGCTTTTTTTCTTCCTCTTTTCTAGAAAACAAGGAGACAAATATAGCTTGGACGGCCTCTTCTTTCTTCTTTCTTATAGATATTGGTAAAATAAGAGGGTTATAACGGAGAAGTGGAAGTGAGAAGCGCGGGAGCAGAGTTTAAAAACTTGGTTCGTAAGTCGAAATCCTAGGAAAATCCCTCCTCCCAAAGTAAAAGCTGCATACCAGTAACAATAGAGGAATGTTTTTATCTTGATTCCGATACTGCTAAAATATACCTCCGCTGCTGTACGTCATAGAACTGCTCTAGATGCATTTCGGTGGGTTCATGAAAGATTGTATCAAAATAAAGGTGTTCGTGCCTGTGTTAAGCAACGCGGACAAAAAGGTACAAGGCGAAAACAACTCTCCCGTGCGAGGCAATGCGACAGTTCAATGAGATTCTCCACTTCACTTAGTATTGCGTTTAAAAAACACGGGGAAGGTAAGTACAGCAGAGCCATGCATATCGAAAAAGTAACTTGTATAAAGCCAAGTCGACTTTGTAAACCATAAAGCACATCCTCCTTGCCCGTGAGAAAATTTTAATCCCCAATATATCCAAAGAAACATGTGTATTTCGCATGAATCATGAATAACATTTCGTCATGTTTGCGCCATTGTTTTCACAAACGCCTAAGGAAGAGATTTGCCTTCATCGTCATATTCGTTACAAAGATATCCAGAAACCGAGCTGACGGGAAGCGAGCATGGCTCAACGAGTGACTTGGGCAGCGCCGGAGTAGAGGAAAAAAAAATGAATACTGGAAACTAGAGTATATGAACTCGGACAGGTATCAAACATGTGCGCCGTAACCACTGACCCATGCAGACTTCGTTGGAAAAATGATCAGCCGAGGAGCCTGTCCTTAGGTAGACGCTTCAGAGCTGCCTCAACGTCCTTGTGATCAACGACAACGCCGCTCTCGGAACAACGAGCCTTGGCGCGAAGTTCTGAGCACAAATTGTCGATATCAATCGTACCGTCTCTGAACTCTGGACGGCTTGAGAGTTTATCCCTGTGTGGGGTTAGTTTATAAGTTTTTATGCTGTCAGCAAGCTGCACTGACCAAATCTTGTGGCAGTTGAGCAGCGAGTTCACATCTTCGCCTGGAACCACCTCGTCTTCACCATCTTGTCCATCTTGTGCACGCTCAATTTCTTCAAGAGGATTCGGTTTCTGCACAGTAGGTGTATCGCCATAGTGGAATGGGCTGCCATATCCAGTGTTGAGGAAAGCATCGTTGAAGAAGCCACCAGTGAAATCGCCGTCACCAACAATGGCGTTCTGAGTGTCGCGGTACTCTCCAAAGAGCGTCGGATCGAATTGGCCGCCGTTTTGGTTCGCGAGGTAGTCGATGCCATGGACGGCAGGGGTGGGTGACTTTGCGGATAAGACTGCAGGAGAAGGTTTGTCGTCAGATTGGGACATCGCACGGGGCATGGGATTACGAGGATTGCCGCAGGCCATATTGAGCTTTTCGCAAAAGAGAACCTCACCTTCGGAGTTTCCATGACACACATAACCGTCCACGATCGTGTCTGCCTGCTGGTTGGGCGAAGTATGGCTTGGTTCTGGTGATGTTCCACAAGAAGAATTTTGGTTGGTGGGCGATGTAGAAGAGTTGGATGGCGATTCTGAATGACTAGAAGAACCGCTATTGAACTGGAAGACGCGCGATTGTGATCTAGTTGAGCTTTCGGTATTACTTCGGGTATTCTGGTTGCCTGGTATGCTATCATTGAAGCCAAAGAAGCCATTCAAGCTACCAGAATGCTGGGTGTTGATTGCTGTACCGATTGGGCCAGGAGAGTCAGTAGTCGAACCGTTGGCCTTGCTGTTCGGACTGAGAGCGCGCCCAGCGCTGTTATGCCGCCCTGAGAGGTTCGAGGACACGGATGCGTTCTTGTTCTTCGCCAGCGGGCCGTTGTCCAGTAGCTGGGTGCCTGGAAGTCCACCGAATCGGGGAAACTCGAAGGCAAAGTTGTTATTGCTACTGTTGTTATTCAACATCGAGCTGAAGCCTCCTGCAAGAGGTGGAGTGCGGCTCATTCCGGTGCTGTTCAGTGACAGGCGCTTTCGGTACTCTCGGAGCTCCACTTGCAGCCTTTGGACTTGGGCCCGCAAAAGACCGTTCTCGTGGTTTGTAGCATCAGAGGCCTTTTCGAGTTCCTGCACTTTAGTCTCCAGGTCTTTCAAGTGCTTTTCCTTGCGTTCGCGGAAAGCTCGCTGAGCCGCGCGGTTCTGGGCCTTGCGTTTCTATTGCTACAGTCAGTTTAGCCCCTCATCAAGGCCCTCGTGTAGACCTACAGTGGTGGGCTCTGAAGTTAATGGCTTCCGCCCTGGTTTCTTCGCTTGCTTATCGTCGCCCTCCCTGCGCTTGCCCCCGCCCTCGTCATCGTCGGCGTCTTCATCACCTGGGCTCTTCCGCTTCTCGCTGGATTCACCGGGAGTATCGCCAGGGAGCGCGCCAATCATGTCGCCGTCCGCATTGTCGAAGTCGAAGCCGTTGTCGCCGTCAAGGTACTCGCCGAAGGGGCTTTCTTCCGTGCCAACATTATTAAAGCCACTGCCAGCGTTGGATTGTTGCGGAGAGGTGAAGTAGGCGGGGTCGAGGCTACCGAGAGGGTACTGGAATTGCGAGTTGTTCATGGGTTGCTTGTTGTCAAGACCTGCAGAGAAGAGGTCATTGGGATTCTGATTGTTGGAGGCGAGTGCTGCGAGCAAGAGGTCTTGCTGTGTCGCATCTAGATAGAAGGGTGCACCGTTCTGAAAGTCGTTGGTGGTGCCCGCCATTGTGAATGCTAAGGTGGGCAGTAGCTGGTCGGAGCCGCGCGGACGTTTGGAGGGGCTCTCTTGCTATCGGCCTGACCGTTTTCGCCACCCGAGTCGCCGTAATGTAACGGGGAACAGGTAGGTTCAGATGTTTTGGGATTGTATGAATGACGCAAATCGTCTGCGACAGAGACGAGCAGTGTGCACGGTGGGTAAAGGCGGGTACGAATGCGGACGAACGGCCGCTGGGCAGGTTTAGAAGCGCCGATGTGAGGGCGAAATGATATTATGAGTGTAGCGCACTCTACGGCAGCGATGAAGGGGGGGATCTAGGACGAGGACGAAATCTGGCCGTCCGTCGTCAAAGGTGGTCAGATGGTGGAGGAGCAATGGTGGAGGAGCAATGGTGCAAGAGGCCAATTCGCAGCCCCAGCCTGGTAGCCTAAGAGCCTGGGCTGTTAGGATGCGGCACCCTTGCTGGTCGGCTCGGCCGACTTTCTGGAGCGACGCGCGAAAGCTCGTCAAGGAGCGGTGGACAGCAGACGCACGTGAGAGGAATATCGCTGATAGGCTGCGCTGGAGAGAAAAGACTGAACTGGCAGAGACGCCGCGCAAGGAATGGGCGTAGCAGGCGCGGTGTGACGGACCCTTGGCTGCTTGATAAGCACAGTGCGTGGTGGGGTAAAGAGAGAACGCCATCGAAGACGCCAGGAGTAGATGCAGATCACCGCTCCCTGTTCCTGGCAAGGCAGCCGAGATGACTCTACAGTCGACAATCTCGAGCAGAGCCTAGTGTAGAAGACGCCGAAAAAAAACCCAACACCGTGGAGACGTTGCCGTAATCTTGCGCAGCTGTGCATTTTGCACGAAGCGGGACTTGAACGATTAAGAGTGGCTTGGGAGATCGTTTCAGATAGAAGTCTTCCTCGGGTTGGAATGTGAAGAATAATGCAAAGCGAATTCTGGGTGGCACTGGTGTAGCAGTGCACGATTGCACTGGATGGGGTGGAACATGAGGTTTATTGCCACTCCTCTGGCTATAAGCCCCAGTTAGCTTCACATTCTCCTCAAAGATGCGTCATGGCGATCTCTGTGATACAGGTGACAGCTGCACGACACACGGCGGAAACGTTGATTGTGGTGACGCGCAAAGTGTTCACCTGTAAGGCTGAGCCGGGGAGAGCTGGGGTCCAGGCGGTGGGTCGACGCCAAGACCCATGCGTGCCTCTTCGAGCGTCATGCCCATCGCGACTTCCTCAACCGCAAGGGCTACCTCGAGTAATTTCCCCACCACAACTACCCAAATCAGACATCGCCCTGACCACGCGCAGCCGCAAACATGGCAGACCACTCCAAGCAGACGAAGAATGCTATCAATACCAAGAAGCAGGAGATTTCCCAGGAAGAGGCTCAACGGGCGCAATGGGCCGACCAGCTTGCGCAGATGGATGCGCTGCTCAAGGACACGGGCGGGTCTGAGGACATGAAGGCCATGCGCACCGAAATGGTCGATTCCATTGCTGCGCACGATGCGAAGCTCAATCGTCTGCGTCCTGAACTCGCCGCCCTCGAAGCTCAACTTCCTCAGGCGGCGGCTTCAGTTGAGCCCGCTGGCCCCAAGTTTGATCCAGAGAAACACCCCGTCCTGCGCAAGGCCATGGAAAAGCAAGAGCCCGAAAAGACAGTGACTTTCAGCACCGGAGACATTTGTGAGGCACAGTGGACCGACAGGTCCTGGTACAAGGCCAAGATCCAGAGCATTCTCGGCTCCGTCTCAGCCCCCAAGTATCTTGTACGCTTCATCGAGTACGACGACACGTTGACTGTCGACCGAACCGCCGTACGACCTCTTCCAAACAAGCGCAAGCGCGAGCCCGAGGCAGCCTCTGCCCCCACCCCTTCTGTCCCCGTCACCTCGAGTGCACACATCATCTCTGGCCCTGCCACTATGAACCCGAACGCTCAGGCTGCCAAGGGCGTCGGTGGTCCCGAAGATACGGAAAACAAGAAGGCCAGCAGAGTTCCCACCAAAGGCACACTGAAGAAGAGGCAGTCAGCGTGGGCAGACTTTCAGAACAAGGCGACCAAGAAGGGCATTGCCAAGAAAGAGTCCATGTTCCGTACCAGCACCGAAGCTGGCAGCCGAGGCAAGCATCCGCCTTTTCTTTGATCAAATAGCCGCTAATCCTTTACAGTCGGCTTCACTGGCTCTGGCAAGGGCATGACCGAAACCCACAAGCGCCAGCGCTACGACCACAAGGCAGACGCTGACAAGGACGATGAGTACCCGGCTGAACGCAAGCGCTTCTGAGTTGCATGCACGGCAGTCAAACAAACACTGTGGTATGTGAATGTGTAGTCCGACACTTTTTGGTAGTCTGAATCTCTGGCTTACGCTGCCTCTTGGCCAACATCAGACCTAGACACATCTGGCCATCTAGCTACAAATAGCAATGGCATCTGACTGAGCCGCGGCGCTCGTCGACTTTCGTGGACATGGACCCTAACTGACTTGATGTAGTTCTCCTCGCATAGGATGGTTCCAGCACCGTCCCTTGCGCGCATCATCCCGGCGTCTACGGCATCTGCATATTTTCGGTATGGTTCTTCGGCACAAACATTCCGCGTGTTGAGCCCTGTCACTAAGCACGATGCGCTCGTTAGGCGTTCGATACCCCTTCTACCTCTTTGTCTGACGAGCCCGATGCCACTCATCGATGGGTGGGAAACTGGTCTATCTGTCCGGTAAGACACAATCCTATGTTTCCTTTCTTGGTGTCGCAGGCATGAGCCACTACTCTTGGGGGAGTGGTCTCTCGCGTAGTTTACTCCATAGTCGATGAGTAAAGAATACGATGGATCTGGGTCTGGGACTGTGTACAAGAACGAAATGCATGCTACAATTGATCGTGCTTCATCTGTGAATTCTAGCCGTCTCGCGTATTGCCTCAAAATGATAGCATTCCTTGACACGTTGTTGAGTGCCTTCCAGACGCAGGCGCGGCTATGTTTCGCGATTGCCCCGCGGTCCCACCTGGACGGATATATGCTCGCGTCTTGCAGCTCCGACGACCCCCTTCAACCCACGCCTCAATGCTGCAGCTTTCGCGACGCGACGGTCAACAGAGAGGCCCAAGGCATGTCGCAGTGGTGCTATAGATCCACTGGATTGCGACACGCGGATTCACTATGGAGGCGGACTGGGACGAGGTACGGCTCTTCTTAGGCTTGGCCTGCGACAAACACGACGCAATGCAATCGCATCGTGGCTGACAAGTCGATAGCTAGCCATCGTTCAACTGCCACCTCCTGGACTCCATCTCCCCGCCGTGCCCATCTCGACATTTGCCTTTGACACGACTCAGGAGCTGCTATGGACTGGTAACAACCATGTGAGTACGTTCGCACACGGCCGGCTGCGGATGCATCATAGCTGACCACGCATAGGGGCGGGTCACGTCCTTTTACGGACCACACCTCGAGCGGTATACGTCTTACCGCGGACATGCCCCTCCCGACGGGCCCGTCCAGCAGTTCCTCTTCACCGACAAGGGCATCCTCTCCGTCTCGAAACAAAGCATTCACTACTCGCACCGCCGCGGCCTCACACACTGGCATTTGACGTATGTTGGACTCAGCTTACAAGGAGGCAAGATATGCGAGTAGTGGCTGACGATGGATCTATAGAAGCGCCGAATTCAAAGACCTGAAATGCATGAACTTTACGTCCAAGGGCACGCGCGAGATCCTCGTCGCAGGTTGCCAGGAGCAGATGTTCAAGGTGGACGTGGACAAGGGCGTCATTACGGATACTGTATGTCTAACACATGTCCTAACTGGATATAGCTGACCTCTTGTAGCTTCCTGCTGAAGCCCAGTATACCATAATGAAGCGCGCTGGCCAGTACCTTTGTGCTGCTACAAAGAACGGCGGCATTCACGTTATCGATTCAAACTCGCTCTCGGTCATAAAAGTCTTCGAAGGACATACTGGCACCATCAGCGACATGGACGCCAAGGGCGATTTCCTTGCAACATGTGGCTGGTCACCCAGGCAGCAATATGCTTACATGCTTGACCCCTTTACAAATGTCTTTTCGCTGAAGACGCTGAAACAGCTACCCCCAATCCCGTTCCATACTGGCGCAGCTTTTGTGAGAATGCATCCTCGCATGTCGACTACAGCTTTCATCGCCTCACAAAACGGTCAAATGCAGGTCATCGACCTTATGAACCCAGACTCAGCGAACTTACGACAATTGAACCTTTATGAGTCTTATCTGACAGGCTTCGAGATGGCACCCTCTGGTGAGGCCATTGCCCTAGCAGATTCGAACTCTCATCTTCATCTATGGGGTTCCCCAGCCAAGGTGCACTTTCCGGAATACAGCAACCCAACAGAAACTGCAGACCACAATATTTCACCGCCCCCGGCAATGGACTGGAGTCCCGACACGTAGGTATGGCAAATTGCAGTGCTCGAATCTTACTGACGATGATCAGACCCCTGAACACAGTGGGCATGCCTTATTACAAAGAGCAGCTGTTGTCAAGCTGGCCAAGTCATCTGGTGTTCGAAGTTGGGTCTCCTGCACCCAAGCTGGACAGTGCAATACTGAGCACCATGACACGGACTGAGATCGGTTTCTTTGCGAAGAACCCCAAGACAAAGCGCAGAAACCAAGCCGAAGCAACTCGACACGTGGACCGAGTGAACGAGTCGCTGTCAGCGCCCAAATTCTTGAGCGAGAAAGCCCGTGCGCCACAATCTTTCACAGAACCAGACGCAAAGGCTTCGGAGACCATGGAAACCTTGACCGACCTGCATCTTGACGATGTGACTAGGAGAGACGTCCCTGCAATGTATGGAAACGTAGAGATCAAGTACAGCAAGTTTGGTGTGGATGACTTCGATTTTGCGTAGGTTCCAACGCTTACAATGCTTCTTCATCAACTCACCCATTCTTAGGTACTACAACCAGACGCCTTACTCAGGCTTGGAGACGCACATCACCAATTCTTATGCCAACTCGCTTTTGCAGCTCTTCCGATTCACGCCGTTGATCCGGAATCTCGCTCTGCAGCACACTGCCTCGCCGTGCCTCTTCGAGTCATGTCTCCTTTGCGAGCTGGGCTTCTTGATAGACATGCTCGAGAAAGCTGCTGGGCTCAACTGCCAAGCGTCTAACTTTTTGAAAACGTTCAGTGGGCTTTCCAATGCAGTATCATTGAATTTGCTCGAGGAGTTCGCTCCAAACGTTGCGCTCACAAGCATGATTCAGAATTTGAACCGATTTTTGCTCGAGAAGGTCTCGGAAGAATTCAGGCAGATGCTCCCCAGCCATCCAGGCCCATCGGCAATGGATCAAGTCCTAGAGACGCAGGCTAGAGCAAGTATGCGGTGTGCGCAATGCAACAATGAGACCATTCGTGGAGGTAAGAACTTTGCCAATGAACTCGTGTACCCGGCAAAGCTCAACATGAAGAACACACGGATGTTCCCTCTCACCTTCTCACAGATTTTGAAGGCTAGCATCGAGCGAAAAGATCAGACTAGGGGCTGGTGCACGAAATGCAACCGATACCAGCAGATGGTGCAAAGGAAGACTATACAGTCGATTCCGGGTGTATTGATGTTGAATGCTGCCATTCAGAGTCACGAAGCAAAGCTATTGTGGTCGATACCCAACTGGCTACCACAAGAAGTCGGGATCATAGTGGATCAGGGCCAGTTCTACTGCTACGAAGGCCAGGACTTAAAACTCCACCTACAACGTGGTGTGCACCAGATCATGGTGTACGAATTGGTCGGCGTGGTTGCAGACATTAACAGCGGAGAACACCAAAAGCCCCATTTGGTGGCAACCATCAACACTTCGCCTTCATCTAGAGAAGAAGACCCAGAGGACAGGTGGCATCTTTTCAATGATTTCCTGGTGAGGCCAATACCAAGAGAGGAAGCCCTACGTTTCGAGCCCAGCTGGAAACTGCCGTCAGTCTTGACCTTCCAACTGAAATCGGCTCGCAACAAGATTGATGACTCATGGAAGAACAATCTAGACACATCTATTCTGTACCGATGGTGGTCATCCAACCCAACGCCTCCCGAGGCAAAATTTAAGCTGCTTCAGCCCTCTTCAGAAGCGCCGCGCCCTGGATATCCTGTCGCTATTGATGCTGAGTTCATCCGCCTCCAAGCTGAAGAGATTGAGATGAAGGCCGATGGCACGCGGCAAACCGTCCGTCCCGACCGCAAAGGACTTGCACGAGTCTCTGTCTGCCGTGGTCAGGGCGAACACGCAGGACTGCCCTTCATCGACGATTACATTGCCGTGACGGAGCAAGTGGTCGACTACCTCACCGAATGGTCTGGTATATCCCCTGGCGACCTCAACCGCGAGACTTCTCTGCACGCGCCTGTCTCCTTGAAGCATGCCTACAAGAAGCTTTGGCTACTGCTCAATCTAGGCTGCGTCTTCGTAGGTCACTCTCTCGCAAACGATTTCCGAACCATCAACATCCACGTCCCCAAAAATCAGGTCGTGGACACCAGTAACCTATGGTTCAAACCTGACTTCAAGCGCAAGTTGAACCTGAAATTCTTAGCATGGTGTGTGCTGAAGGAGAGTATCCAAGAAACCACCCATGACTCTATCGAGGATGCCACGACTGCGCTGAAGCTGTGGCGAAAGTGGCAAGAGTTTGAAGATGCTGGTGTACTGGAGCAGATGTTGAACGACGTGTACGCCAAGGGTAGCTTGGTGGGTTTCAAGGCGCCAGGAAGTGGAGGCAGAGCTATCGGAAATAGTGGTCAGGCTGCAAAGCCGGCCGGGGCAGGAAGCAGTGATACACCGGAGCCCATAACTACACCGAAGAAGGGGGGAAGCCAGTTTGGCAGTGTTGGGTTCCGAAGTCCGTTAAGACGTTGAGGTAGGCTATGCGGAAATGGTGAAGTTGAAGTCCGAGCCGGTCCGCGAGGATCCAGGTAGAGGAAAGTCTCATATCATCATCCCCTCAAAAACTGTAGAGGTATTCAAACTTGGTTCGTACGGGAAAGATGTCAGACCAACATCAGTGAAATGATATGATGCCGACTTTTAATTAAACCAAAAGCTTACACTAAAACTCGGCGTCAGACTACGGATATAATGCCACCAACCCACAGGCAAATAGAGACACTCGCCCGGGCCCAGTATAGCCTCGATATACTGCGCGTTTCTAAAGGCGGGAAATTGGTTTTCAAATCTCCTTCTCCCATCATCATCATCATCATCATCATCAGGCGCATCTCTGTTTTCTTCATTGTTGGCGCCATCGGTCGCAAAGCATGAAATATCTGGGTACAGCGCCATGGCTTCATCTAAATCCACTCGGCTCGTATTACTCATGTCGATGCCGCTTTCGTCGACGCTTCTTGGGTAAAGTCGTTCAGTTTCCTGAGGCGCGTAGAGCCGTACATACTTGTATCCTACTACCTGGGCCAAGATGTTGTGGTATGGATCAGTGTGTACGGGCGAAATGGTACCGGTGGGCCCGAACCAAGCGTTGAGGAGCGGTTCCTCTAGTTTCGCGACTGGTTTGATGTGCGTGAGATGAGATGAGAGGGCGGGCTCGCAGTAGCAATAATCGGGTACGCTGATGTCTGATCGTAACGATGGGATTTGGGCAAAGAGGTCGTGTTGAGCGAGGTAGCCTGTCGGCGCTTGCGATGCGTCATGGTTGTGTTGATCTAGCATGTATGTTTCCATAAAGTCGCGGAAGGTGGTGATGCGTTGGCCCCAACCTTCGTCTGTATAGCTCTTTCCTATCTCCACTGGTATCAATCTCCTTCCACCAAGCGTCTGCTCCAGTAAATACCCTGGGCTGTTCCACGGTCGCTCCTCAAGCGCAGGCCAATGCTGTATGGCATCTTCTATGATGCACGGTGTGTGCGTTTCTGTGCAACTGACTTTCTTCTGGAAAGCTTCTAGGCTGGGCTCTTTTGTTCGCAGGACTGGGTGCCGAAGGATGGGTGCGGGATCGGGGAGCTCGGCAGGGAAGCTCGCTGGAATAGGTGAGGATGGGTAGGACGAGGAGTTTTTTTGTCGCTTCAATGGCCGTTCTGAGATTACAATGTCGGGCTGTAGCGTTGGAATCAAAGCAGCTTTCAACGCTGCAAACCACAATTCGACGAGCTGCTCCCTCCAGGGTGCGCCTGTAAGTATGAGCGCCATATCGAGTAACCAGACGGTTTCCTTTACCCAGTCGCCCTCGGCCCCGCACACCCGTTGTCCTCCTATTCTGGCCTGAGTGGCCGGGTCCGCGGACTCGTCGTCACAGCTGCCATGGACCAGCCCCAGCACCTTCCAAAGACTCGCGTCAGTATAAAGTCTCCGCCAACAAGGCTTCACTTGTTTATATGGCACATCGTGCAGTTTCTGGTACGCAAGCTCCAAGCCAAGCTTGGGGTCGCTGGGGAGGAGCGACAGGGCAGCGCGTCCGCATTCCCGAATTGGGTCAGTTTTCTGCGAGGTAGTAAGTTCTTGACGAGTTAGCTGGGCAATCTCTTCAAGCGTAGGCGCATCGTTGCTCATTTCTGAAACGCGGCACAGCTGCAGTGACGTTGGTGTCTCTGAAAGGATTGGGGACAAGTGAGCTGGTGCTGGTGCTGCTGTTGCTACCGTAATAGTGCAAGCTATGACCCTGTTTGCTTTCCCGCGCCGTTGAAAAGCCAAGACATGGTGACAAAATATCCGAACGCTATTCATGCTACAGGGCTTAGGCGGCGTTCCAGCGCCGAACCATGCCTTCGGTAACCGTGATGTGTTGGCTTCTCCCCTTAGCGCGGGTCCATGTACCATCAAACCTTGGAAAGTACCACGCCCCAGGTACAGGAGCTATAGAGCTGAGCATGCACATAGATTTCATTCAAGGGGCCGGCAATCTGCCGGTTTGATGCACGCCATTGCGACGACACATGCAATTAGGGTCATATTGTACACGAGTCCTGCGGCGGCCCAACTTTAGATCGCCCATCTCACTCTGTGCAGCACATCTCTAATGCCTCAGGGAGTGCGCCCAGAACCGTCATAACCCATCAATCGTAGAACCATAGATGCCCGTCCATGTGAGGGAATATGGTGCATATATGAAATGAAAACAGGAGTATGAAATAACAAAAGCACAAGGCAAGCTATGCAAATGAAAAGGCCACAAAGGCCGGGGTATCACACAGTAAGAAGATTAGGGAGAGAAAAGTGAGACATCAACCAAGCAGCCCGCCAGCATCCTGCAGGGACGGTACATCACAGCTCTGATTTGTCGTGGTGCGCCGACTGGATGTGGTCCGGGGTCCTGAAGATAGCAACCCTCCTGAGTCTCGTAAAGACAGCACATCGTAGTTTGCTTGTGTTGAGCGCGTCGAGGTGCGTTGCATAGACATGCTTCGTACGTGGCGAGGAGGACCGGCTGGTGAGCTGGGGTATGGAGACACAGTGGACTGGGCTTCTTCTTGCTCGCCGTCCTCGGAGAGGAGACCGCCCAGGTCCTGCAGCTGGTGAGTCGGTCGGGCCGACATTTCATAGTCTTCGGAATGCTGTGAGAGTCGAGAGTTTCGCCGAGCTTGTGGAATGAATGCGCGACCATTCGCCATGATGGAGTTGGAGGCTCTCGAACCTCTTCTTGGTTGCGTCGCAAAGTCGTGCGCAATCACCGAGTCCGTGGGCGAGGGGGCTACTGCTGGGGTTTCAAGTAGCCCACCCACATCGAACCACGATACTCGCCTGCCACATCGAGGGCTGGGCATCGGGTCCCGTATATCCTCCATGGCCGAATTCGACGAGTCGTCACCTTGTAGCATGCTAGACTCTTCATCGGGAAACTTCCAATTGTTGTTTACAAAAGGGCCAGGCTGCCTGGTGGACGATAAGAGATCGAGATCTGCCACAGGAGCCGGTCTGGGGACGCTTGGTGATTTCTCGAGAAGTTCAGGCTTGGTGCGATATCCCAGCGATCGTGCGAGATCCTCGTCGCTGCTCCGTGACTGGTCTGTGAATCGACGTGCTGATCCTCTGCGCTCCATGCTTTCGGTAGTCGATGGTGCCTTGAACTTTGCCTTTTTAACACCTCGGTCGCGAAGAAACGATCCCAGTATAATGGCGTTGGATACGATAGCCGCAGCCAAGATCTCCGAGGAGGCAAGGACAGTGCGGAACTGTTGAAGGCCCTTTCTCTCAATGACTAGAGGCATGCGGGCTCCAGTAACAATGATCAGGACGACTGATAACGAGAAAAGCGCCGTAAGGGATATCTTCCGCTTCAAGGGCATGCTCGAGCATACGATGATCGGGATCGGGAACGCGATTAGGAAGATGTCGGTTACAATGTCGGTAATTCCCATGGTGAGCAGCTGGGCATAACCTTGCCGGCAGTGCGGTCCTGGATCCGGGACAACTTGCCAGTAATGAGTGGTTGGCTGACATTCGGCGAGAGTGGCAATCAGGACCATGAGAAAAGTTGCAACCAGGAAGATGCGAATACCACGCAGTCCCCATTCGTAACCTTTCTTCCAGAAACGCTCTGTCAAGCGTTTCAAGAATTCAGAGACGGTGAATTTGGCCATCCAGATACTAGATGGGCATTAGTCGTGGTATGGCCAAAAAAAAGAGCTCTTTACACCTACAATAGCGCGTAAAATATCCTCGATCCGAGCACCATCTGCGAACCAATCTCTCGATGGCGGATGATGACTGGGTCGGCCAAGTTTGAAACGTCAACATTGTTGGTGCCGTAGATCAAGACGACGTGCACAAAGCCCATACGTGCAAACAGCGGAACGATGCTGAGTGCCATGATCTTGTCCTCGCGGAAGAGTCGCTCATTGCGGATGTATCGCCCGGACAGTCGGACGCCGATGATGACTGCTGCAAAAAGGGTACACCACCAGCTGTACAAGAGAGTCGGATTGTTGGCGAGGCGAGTTCGGGGCTCTGGAGCAGAAGAGCTGTACAAATAACGTGGTATTATCATGCTGCTGTGGAGCAGTCCTCACAGACTCTCGCCTCCGCAGAGGGGGAGCTGTTTGGATGTCGCGTGCTCCGTGTCAATTTGGAGTGGCAGTGATAGCGGTGCCGGATTCAGGGTTGCGATATGGAAGCGCATTGACCATGTCTCTCTGTGGGTGACGTTGCTGGCGTACCGAGGACCCGGCAGCGTGGAGTGGGTACGGTGTCAGACTAAAGATGTGGTTTTAGGCGCGAGGTCGAGGATCGCTCGACAACACGGTGGATGAAGATGAAGGAGAAGGATAAGTAGAAAAGCAGCAGGTGACAGGCTGGGAGCCGGAGGCGTGTGATAAACGCAAGCAGGCGCAGTGGGAGCGAGTGGGTCGTTATCGCAACGGCAGCCCTTGGCCAAGATTCGGAGGTACGCCACAAATTCGCTGTAGGCCGCCTTGATCGTCGAAAGCGCCCGGACTGCCTGATGCCGTGCGCTGCCCATGCCCCTCCCAGCATCCTTGGATCCGGATCCTGGCCCTTGTTGATAGGCGTTGCTCGCGGCGTTGGTGAGATACAACCGAAGTAGACAAAGACCAAGGCGAATTTGAGAGCCTTGTTATCAGCGTTCGCGTTTCGACGTTGACTCCTGGATGCGAGGGTCTACTGCTGCCCATCTACTGCATCCCTGTGGCGAGCTGCATGATGCCAATAGACAGTGGTGCGCTTCCCGCGATGGCGCTTGTTGACTCTATCTCTAGACAATGGGCGACTGGGGCAGGTTGGGGTGGAGGTGGGATGCCAAACACCCCTCAGACCTGAGCGCACCTGCGTTGACCGCTTGAAGGCTCGGTGAAGTATTGGCACCCATGCAGAATGCTCAGCAACATCAGTGCCGGTACACGTGCGGATTGCCCCCATGGATTATTTACCTCACACTGTTCTCGGCGTGACTTGGGTGTTCGAATAGACCCGAGTGCCCGGTGTCGGGGCCGGCCGGCTACTCGGATGCTCAAGTGCGCGTTATCGCAGTCTTTTCGTCACCGTCGCCCGGCCATGGATTGCGCGTATTTGCAGAGCAGCGAGGCGGTGTCGGGCCAGCCCTCCAAGGCTGGCAGTAGATGGACCCCTACCTCCTGTGAACTATCGCGTGGTGGGGTGCCCTGTGCGCTTGCCTATCTCAGGACCCTGACCCCGCCTTTTGCTTTCGCACCTGCGTCCTTGTGAAGCCGCTCCTTCGGGCAGCACGAAGGACGTGGCAAAGGGCTTTCCATGAGCTGTGGCATTTGAAACTCGGAATGCAAGGGTAGGGAAGGCCAAGCAGGAGCAGGAGCCCGTATTCGACCTTGCAGCAACGTTCCCGCGAAAAGGGACAATGCACTCCAGTGCCCGCATACGACTGCTGCCTCAAAGATGCAAACGAAAACGGCGACGGCAATACTCACATGCACGTCGTATCACATGGCTTTACAAGCATGCCATCTACCGTGTCGTGTTTCATCGAGGTAAACCTATCGGTATCGCGTCGGTCGCCTGATCAGTCCTGTGCAGTTCCACATGCTCACGATAACGGCCTAGGTACTTCCTCGGTATTGCCCAATGTTCAAGCTGAGTCGCGGAAGAGCAAGAAGAAGAACAAGCACATTTTTCTTTTGCAATTACACGCTCGTCGAAAATACTTCCAGGGCACATCGTTGTTGGGTAGAAAGTCTGGGCTCATTCACTACACGGACGGGGTCGCTACCTGGGGTTACTCTCCGTCTCGTCCAGCGCCGACCGGACTCTGGAGCATGGCACCATGTCTTGAGCTTGCTCTGGTCACTGGATGCACTGCACATGAGAATTAGACCGTGAGCGAAAGATCTACGCAGGGGGTTTGCGTGGGTACCTGGCATAAGAAGAGTGGAGTCGGCACAATCAACATGAATAATAACGAACAACAAACAAACATGACACCGGTACCTTCAACATAACATTGCGCGTCGTGCCAGCGGTACTGTTTGGATGGTGGTATTTGCCCAGGTGCACCCGTTGTGCTATGGCGTCATGCAAAGGGAGATGATGCCAGCTGGGCACTGGGGCAAATTTCACATGTGAAACCGTTTACGCTTGGGCCTGACAGCTGAGCGAGCGCTGTCGGCCACGCAGACGGCAGGTTGACAGGCAGCGATGCGCTTTCGAGAATGGCGTGAAGCTGGCTGCATGGCCATGGCCATGACGATTGATTCGCAGTGAAACCTGTATGTCGTAAGGCTTGTGGTGGATGGCAGCGGAAACAAACCATGGCCAGACCAGTGTGGAGCAATGACGTTTTGGTGAATATCCAGCAAACTGCGCACACGACACTCCCAAAGCAAAACCATCCCAGCGCCTTCCTCTTTCCCCTTCTCCTCTTCTTCCATCCTCACCGACCCCTGCAACCTCATTTTATCTTTCAGTCCCACACTCTCAACAACGCCTGCTCTCTGTCGCATAGACAGAAGTAATGTCCGAGGCTCCACGCGTTGAGCTTCCCAACACGGATACCGATTTCGACCTATCCGCGCCTGCCAACCAGTTCCAGCAGACGACCGACAACGTCCCGGACCAGCTGTCGGAAATGGACGCCAACTCTGCCCCACAGTCCAACGGCGACGCACAGCACAACCTGCAAAAAAGCGCAATCAAGACCAAGGACGGTCTTCTCGAGAGTAGGGTGAGTGGGACAGAACGTCCTCGACTTTGCCGAGACCCAAGCTAACGGCATGCATCACAGTCTTATCTGCAGCCCGCACCACACTGGATTTCGTAAACTTACACCCCCAAAGCAGCTTCAAACGCCATGAACGCCGCCAATAGCCACCCCAGCGTGCAGAACGCAAAGAACACCGTTATGAACGGTAAGGTATGTAGACTCAGCCTGCACGCCAAGCTCGGAACCACAGCTAACCATGGTCCCCCCCTGTAGATTCCGACAAAGTTCACACACGACCCATTGCTAAACTTGCCAGGTCCCGTTGCACAGAATGTCAAGACAGAGGGCGCAAAGACACGCGATGAGTTCGCTGACCTCGCCAACTCCAAGACGATTCCCGAGCAGAAGACGGCAACTGGCCAGAACCTCACTCGTAGGTTACATGTGGTGCCCGTCTGACCCCCATGGCTAATCGCCCCGCAGACTACCACAGCATGTTCTACCGTTTGCTGAGCTGGAAGAACCCCCGTGCCACCGGCATTGCCTTTGCCGGCACCGTTGTCCTCATCTTCGCCGCACGATACCTGAACCTGATCCGCTACATCTTCAAGACTTCATACATGGTACTAGGTGCCACTGCGGCCGCTGAGGTTGTAGGGCAGCTGGCTATCGGACGTGGTCTTACATCTCAATTCAGGCCTCGCCAATACTTCACCATTCCTAAGGCCTCGCTCGAGCGCTTGACCGACGATCTCGAGCAGCTTATCAACTTCTTCGTCATCGAGTCCCAGCGCATTGTCTTCGCCGAGAACGTCTACGTCACGGTTGCTGTGAGTTACCCAGCTTATCACATGTCCAAATCTTCCCCGAATCTGTTGGCTGACTTCACATCCCCAGGCTTTCTTCGCATCCCTCCTCTCCTACTTCCTCATCAAATTCGTCCCTCTTTGGGGCTTGGCCTTGATCTCGACATTCATTACCTTCCTCGGTCCCCTCGTCTACATCAAGAACAAGGAGATTATTGACGCCCACCTGGAGAAGGGTTACAACATTGCCAATCAACAGGCTCAGCAGGTCAAGGGACTTGCGAACCAGCATGCCGGTAATGCCATGAAGACTGTCCAGGGCTACACACAACAGGCTACTGCTAAGGCTCAGGAAACTGTGAATCAGTATCGCGGACGCTCCACCTCTCCCGAGGTCAAGAAGGAGTCCTTTCCCGCCGCTCCTAAGCATGAGCCCGCTGCTGAATCTTCCTCTGAAGAGGAGGACGAGGAGGACGAGCCTGTCGCACAGCCTGCTCTATAAGCGGTCTATCCTAGACCATCCCACATTGAGCTCTACTTCGTCCACGACAATCCCCCGCACATGCAACCTTCGAACACACCACGATCACTCTCGCGCACGTACATGCCTTTACAATTGATCACGGATGACGACTTACGCTCGGTGCCAGCGCGATATTCACCAAGCCCGAAATTGGAAACCAGGCCAGCGTCGGTGTATCACCTTTTCTCAAAAGCTTCTTTTTGTCTTCTCTTCTAGCGTTTTATGTATTCCCTCTGCATTCATCACCTTTTCGGAACGGCCTAGTATGGTAATCATGGCAACTTGGGAGTTGTGTTTTTCACATCATAGTACGGGCGTTGGAATCGAAACTTGTCTTGTAGTAATTGTTTGCTATTGCGGGCGTAATGTGCTGTGCGTGAACATGTTGGAGGGTTAGGCGTCCACTGTCAGCCGACGCCCTGCCCGGTAAACACTCTGGCTGAGTGGACAGGATACCGGTGAATGAGCCGTAGCTGTGCCTCGAATACGGTGCTGACCTTGTCTCGAGTACATGACCAGCGCAGTTGGCGCAGCCATAGCCTTCAAAGGAGAAGCATCTCGTATGGCAAACACTTGCTTTAAAAAGAAAGAAAAACACTCAAGTTGATGCAAGACTATCGCGTACATGTATCGTTCCCAACGCATTCTGTCGCCTACCCTGAGTTGGGGCAAGACCAACTATAGATCAGCGGCTAAGCAGCATGGGCCAGTGCGCAAGGCAACCACCCGTTGCGTCAGTGTCAGCATAGCCTCTTCGCCTCCTTGTCTCGCTGTGCCGCGTGTAACAGCGCCAACCTTCAAGACCAACAACTTCCCCCGTCAGCCTATTGACCCCTTTCTCATTTGCATACTCTCTCTTCCACGACTGCATTTCTTCAACATACAGGTTTATTGGGACCACATCCGTATACCGAGTAGGCAACATGACCATGCTCGCCGAGTTCGCTCGTCGTGCCGTATCGCACCCACATACGGCATCGTTAGTCAAGCGCGCCGTGGCTATCCAGAACGATGAGGGAGCGAGGATAGAGGTGCCTACCTGGGGTGTCGTGGTCGTCTACCTGACCATCATGGTGGGCAGCATTGCTCTGAGCCTGGTAAGTACTCTTGCTCTAGCCTGCCTCTTCGCCTTGCCTAGCAATGCGCACCAGGAAGCCTCCTGCTAACAGCACACGGTTAGGTCTCTTACATGCTCAATCAAGTCATCACGTCCCTCTGTATGGTCGAGTCGCCCATAGCCGCCATCACCGTCTCCCCGTCCACCCAAGAGCCTTCTCTCAAGGAAGGCGAGAAGGAGAACCTCCTCGAGACCGGTCCTACCATCACGCTCGTCAATCAGAAGCCCATCACTTCCTCTATCCGCGGCACTATCCGTCATCTTGTCGACCACGCCGGCCGTTTTGCGCGCTTCCGGGGATACCGTATCTACATTCTGTACTCGATGCTCACCAGCATCGTAGCCACCTTCTTCAATGGCGCTCTTCCTCACATCCCCGGCCAAGCTGTTCTCAGTGCTGGTATTTCCGGTGCGGTCCTCGCCAACGTCCACGCCGCGTGGACACACAAGGTCATTGGTATGCCGACTGAGAAGACGTTCTGGCAGCGCATCCCCTCCAAGAGCCACTGGAGGACTCTCGCTGTCCCCGCTGCCATTATGGCCGCCATGCCATATATCAGCATGTACCTTAGCGTTGGTGTAGCCATGCTTCTTCGCCTTGACCAGCTCGAGCAGCAGAACATCACTACCTGCGCCCAGAAGATGGGTGTCATTGCTCGCATGCTCGCCGTCCTTGTATTTGCCATCACTTGCACCCTCTTCCTCTGCCTCCCCGCCATGGTCACTCTCATCCGCATCGAAGCCTCCATCCTCCCCGAGGACCAGGACACTATTGTTCCCTTCGACCGTACTTTCGGCGGAAAGGTCGTCAGCAAGATGATGGATGGGACTGGTGTCATTAGCTTCTTGGGTGCCTGGAGGTCCTTCAACTGGGAGGCCCGTCGCCGTCTCATCAAGCTTTTCACCAAGAACTTCTTCATCGTCATGGGCCTTATGCTTGTCGTGGTCCACGTTGTGGTTTTCGAAATCTTTGCCATTATGGGCCCCGCTGTTGGCAAGTTCCTTGCGCAGATGAAGCATGACGGTCTGGTCAAGAATGTGTAGAGTGAAGGCGCACTTTTCCTTTGTTGTAGCTAAGATTGGACAAGCGATGGAATGCGAGTCGTTGATCAGAGGGGCTGGGCAATTCTAAGCGTTGGAATGAACTATGTAGCTCCGTTTTCTTTGCTATACCGACTTTCCTTTCACACATATACACGCATATTCATCTCATAACACGTCTGCAATCCAAATGATCAATATTCCCAATGCATGTGGTCGGCGGAAACAAGGCGTCTCCCCTCTAAAACACAAGTCACGCATGTACATCCCATCGCCTCCGCCATCGTATTCCCACATTAGCAAAAAGAAAAGAAAAAGTGAGGATAGTTCATATAACAATTTGCATGGTTTTCTATTCGAATCTATATACACACGTGCGGCATCACCTCATCCCCGCTGTATTTGCAAACTGAACTGAACTTAACTGAATCGAACCGAAGTGAGCCCAATCCGATCCGCATCATGATGTCAAACGCCGCGCTATGCCTCTCCCTCTCTCTCTCTCTCTCTCTCTCACTCTCTCTCTCTCTCTCTCTCTCTCTCTCTCTCTCTCTCTCACTCTCTCTCTCTCTCACTCTCTCACTCTCACTCTCTCTCTCTCTCTCACTCTCTCTCACACACTCTCTCTCTCTCTCTCTCACACACACACACACACACAATGCAACCAAGAAAAAAAAAAGGCATCCCCACGAAAAAGAAATGCATGGTACAAACGCCTAGACACCTCTCCATCTTCCTTTCCGCTTTGTTCCGTCATACAATCATGCATCATGCATCATGTACCAAGTGCTCTTCTTTCTTTCTGTCTCTGTTTACGCCAAGCTGCGTATTCGGGTTTCCATTAGGCTCTTTGATGTCGAGCTGCTTACTATCCCTGCTCCTGTTTCTGCTTTCTCATCGACCCCGAAGTTTCATCATCCACGCCAAAATGCGTTTTGACGTCTTGCGAGGCGAGGTGTTACTGCTGCAATTGCTGTTGTGAGAAGAAAAGGAGCGACGACGACAACCTATATTATCTCTCTCTTTTTTTTTTAGTAAAGAGAAAACAGGGAAGGTGCCTGTCTGGTGTTGAAAGGAGACTGTATGGTTTTGTAAGGGGGTGGGAAGCAGTAAGACCATGGGAGGATGACTGCTTTCTTCGTCTCATATCACCGACGCACTCTTCTTATGCTCATGCACTTCGTCATCGCTTTTGACCACGGCTACGCCGACTTTCAGACTGTACCTCTTTTCATTCGTGCTCTCCATGTTGTTAAGGGTGGCGTTCATCTCTGCGAGCTTGACTCTTTCCTTCTCAGCTTCTATTTCCAGGTTCGCTTTGTCTTGTCCTGTGACTACGCCTTTGAGAATGACTTCGAGGTCGGCGAGGCGCACGGGCTTGATAAGGAAGAGGTTTATGCCGCTGGAGTTTGCTTCTTGTTGAATGTCCGTGTCTGCGACGCCGGTGAGTGCGATGATCGTGACTTTAGGGAGGTTGTGACGGATTTCGTGGGCACGGATTTGGCGCGTTGCTTCTAGGCCGTCCATGACGGGCATGTTGATGTCCATGAGCACTACGTCGATACGTGATTCGTCTTCGTCGTTAGAGGCTTTGTAGGCTTCGAGTGCTTCCAGACCATCGGTGGCGAGTATGTGTTGGTGGCCAAGCTTGTCGACAAAGGTGCGAAGGAGACGGAGGTTGATCGGATTGTCGTCAACGCAAAGGCATCGCAGAGCGCGTGTGGGCTTTGCGTATTTCGATTGCCTGACAGGACTGGAGTTTACCGATCGTATCTCAGGAGCACTACTAATGCTAGTGAGCTGTGGTCGGACTGATTCCACGACGTGCAAGTGATGGGTACGCTTGAGAGGTGTATCCTCCCTAAGGCTAAGCTCAGATATTTTAGGAAGGGCTGAATCGTTGCTGGTTTTGTGCACGACTCCTCGCTGAGCATGTCGATCAAGACATGAAGAGAGTGCCTTCGCCATCTTGTGTGGGCCCACTGGTTGGCCGATGCATTCAAAGATGATACCAGGTACCGTGATAGCAGTTGTTGACTGTGCTGCTGCTGCGCCCTGGCACACGACGATGACAGGTGTTGCAGCTATCTTACCGGGGTTCTGGCTGTACTGAGTTCGTAAAGCTTTTGCAGAGTCTTCAGTGGCAATGACTATGTCTGGCTCAGAAGTGCTGCCATCTTCTTCGAACCGTTCCATGCCGAACCACTCGGTACAAAGACTGTCCAGGGCCTTCAACGATAGCTTGGAAGCGTTTTTGTTCTTGAGATCCTTGACGAAGAACTCCTCTGCTTCGTTGAAACCTTCGAATCGCACCTTTAGGCCCTTGGTACGTTTGGTGACTTCTTGCAAATGCATGTCTTTCTCTCCCTCTGGGCTAGTTGCGCAGAAATTCGGAGACATACGTGACTCTCTTAACGGACATGTGACTGTAAATTTAGTGCCACGGTCCTTCTCGCTTCGTACCTCAACCTCCCCCCCTAAAGACTCCACAATCTGCTTCACAATTGAGAGACCTAGACCAGTACCTTGGCTCAAGGGGTTTTCTTGCGCGAAAGAGTGGAAGAGTCTATTGTTGATGTAGTCCTCGGACATACCAATGCCAGAGTCGGTCACTGAGAACCTGAATTCACAGGTTTCATCCTCATTTTCAGGCTTTCGCTTTGCCTCGAGTTTCACCTTGATGTAACCACCAGGCGTATACTTTAGGCTGTTTCCAAACAGATTCATGATCACACGACGCCAAGCCCCAGGTTGAGTGCGAAAAACGTAGTTGTCACTATGGTTGATGTCGAGGACGATGGAAATTGGTGGCTTGTTCACCTTGGATGTGGTGAGCTCGTACGTCTGAGCGGATGTCTTTGCATATGTATAGCCGGCGAAGACACTCTCAACGACGTCTTCTGTCAACATGCTCATGTCAACGTCGTTAATAAGCGTCATGATGTCGTTTGTGTGAGCTTGACCAGGACTGATAATGTGCCTCGCGCTCTGAGTACGCTTCTTCTGCCGCTTCGAAACACCCCGCGTCAAATTGTTAATCTTGGCAAAGTCAAGGACCTGTACGATTAGAGGAGCGTCAGATGTAGTGTGGATGCCAAGCTTACATGGTTGATAGTCTCCAACAACGTCTTACCACACGTCTCAATAGTTGCTACGTGGGATACCTGTTGATTATCGAGGAATGAGTCTTTCAGCAGATCAGTCATTCCCAGTATACCGTGCTTGAACCATACAGTCAGTCGCAATCACAGATGGTGTTTTTGTAATTGAATACGTACCAGGGGTGAGCGAAGCTCATGACTGATGGAGGAGATGAAATCAGCCTTTGCAGCATCTGCCAGTTTTGTATCAAGACGAGCGACTTCAGCCATGACGAAATTACTAAAAGCTGCAAGATAGCTTAGCTCCTGCTCGGTTGTAAATATACGCTTCGGCTCGGAACTCCAGATGACGGCTGTCGCGAACCATCGCTCACGATGGGGATCCCACAGCGGATACAGAATCAGACTTCGTGCAGTTGGAAAGACTCTTCTCAAGTATACTTCATCGTCCAAGCTTCTTGACGATTCTGATTTGCGCGCGGTGGTGAATGGAAACCCGTCGGCAGTCTCAAGTTCATCAAAGCTAGTTGCGGGTGAATTGATAGGAGGAGAGGCTGGGTCGTCGTCGAGGTGGAAGATTTGTCCATGTGGATAGAGTCGAAGGAGATGTCGCAAAACGCTTTCTGAGATGCATTCACCAGCGTTAGGCAGCGGTTTAGTGTCACGGTCGGTCTTGCAAAGAGCTGCGCCCAGAATGTCGCATGGCTTGTCTGGTTCTGGTAGTTGATCGGGATCGAAATCGTCGTCGACAAGACCACCAAAAGTACTAATCTTGGCATCAAAGAACGCCACACCCTCTGCCTCAGTCGAATCTACAATCATATTGGCGGCCCGGGTAAAGTGGGCTCGGAGTTCTGGGGCTACCCTATCCTTTTGTTCGGCTTTTGTGAAACCTTTGGTGGAGTTGGATGATATTGCGGCGGTGATTTCTGGGCGAATAGGCTCGACAACTTCACTAGGACCCATTGTAGCAGCCTTATTCAAAGGTAGATGGGTAGATGGCACAGCGCCGTTGGGTGGGCTTGTTGTACCAGCTGGGAGCTGACTTGGCAGTAGTGTCTCGTTTAAAGGACCTACCATGCCTGGATCGATATGGTTGTGTCCGTTGACGACCGGAAGCTCTTGTTCGGTGGGAGTGGTCACGGAAGGGCGCTGGCGTGGGGGTATGATTGCATCTGGCAGAGGGGAGTATTGAGGTTGATCGATATCCCATGGATCCTGCGACCAGTTTTCCAGGCCACTCTTCCCTTCGGCAAACGAACCCAAGCTCTTCACCATGATCTTGGCCCTGCGATGGTCTTCGGCTGCCCTCGTTCTCTCCAAGTGACGCATCACGGTGCCTGCCATGCTTTTCAAGAAGGCCAGTTGGTGTGGTGTCAATCCGTCTCGTGGATTCTCGTCCAAGACGCAATACGTGCCGATGCTGTGGCCACTGGGGCTGCGAATGGGCACGCCGGCATAGAAACGCGAGTAGGGTGGGCCCTTGACAAAGGGAAAGTTGCAGAAGCGCTGGTCTTTGCTGAGATCATTCACGACGAGCGAGGGCAGGTCGCTCGGATCGTCGAGAGGCAGTGTGGTGTACTTCGGAGCTAGGTTGACGGTGTAGTTACAGAGACTCTGCTCTTTTGGGAATATGGTAGTGCCAAAACATAAGCGGTCGTCTTCGAACTCAGCGTCACCCGTTTGCAGAGACAGCGTCTTGGTTGCTTCGGCGAGAAGAAAGCAGTCCTTGCGGTCGAAAAAGGATATAAGACATCTCCGCGCATTCAGACGCAAAGCACCCAATTGCGCAAATGCTGTTAGGGCCTTATCGTCGGAGGCTCGTGGTGCGTAGTCCAGAGCGGGTGGAGGGGTAGTCGGGGGTGTCTGGGACTTGGGTGTGGGCGGCGGGGAGGACTGGCGGCTGGCAGGACCATCTGTCTGGGGGTGCTGGAACCCTGGCTGAGGGTAATACCTGGACATGGTGTCAGTGAAGGTCCACGAAGCCTGGCTTCGGCAGGGCGACAAACCGGTAGAAGGCCTTCTCTCGCTCCCTTGCCAAATCGGTGTGGTCGATCTGTCTGCGCCTGCGGGCCTGGGAGCGTGCCACGGCATGATCGTATGTATCCGACATTTGCGCATGTAAGAGAGACAAGACCCTTTTGCGGAGAAGGGTTTCCCATAGCCACGCTGCAAGCCACTAACGCTCGCTAGTGCAACGGGAGTGAGTGTGTTGGGCAGATCTGGACAACAATCGGGCAGACTAAAGGTGCAGACCAACCACAGTAGGACGCTGGGCAGGCGCCGACTCCGGTGAGCGGACCCCCCCGAGTCGCCTCGCAGCGCTGACTACCTACTGATAGTCGAGACGGTGAGCAACACAGCGCGGCGGATTTGAACCCGGCGGACATCATGCAAGCCGTGCGCACACGAATTAGAGACAACATGTGGGTTTGCGGCGAGGCTGTCAACGCGCTCCAATGCCAGGGCGGCGGATGCGTTTGCACTCCAGGGCACACCCACCGTCTTCAGCCGCATAGCTGTAGCTCGCTGTTAGCGCCAGAGATCCCCCGAGGGTGATTTGTGGGTTTTTCAGTCGGTCACACGCCGATCGCTTGGCACCTTGGCACCTGGCCCGTGCTCATCTACATTACCCCACTACCCCTCCAGGACCAGACAAACGCCGAGCCTCTTTCGGAGAGCCTCATGGTGACGCCGTGTTTCTCCCACGCTATACTGAACACACCACCTTCAGCATATCCTCAACATGGGTCGTCTCGTAAAGCTCGCGACATGTTCGCTCAACCAGTGGGCCCTAGACTGGACGGGCAACATGGAACGCATCAAAGAGAGTATTCGCATCGCCAAAGAACAAGGTTGTACCTACAGAGCGGGTTCCGAGTTGGAAATTTGCGGCTATGGCCTACTCGACCACTTCTTGGAGCAGGACAGCATCCGCCACAGCTGGGAGCAACTGAGCATTCTCTTGCAAGACCGATCACTTGACGACATTATCATCGACGTGGGAATGCCTGTCCGCCAATCAGGGAATCTGTACAATGCAAGAGTGATCGTCCTGTCCGGTAAAATCCTCTTGATCCGACCAAAGATGAGTCTAGCGTCTGGTGGAAACTACCGCGAAGCTCGTTATTTCATTCCCTGGAACCGCCCTCAGCAAGTCGAGAAATACGAACTCATGGAGCTCTCAGAAGAAGCCCTGGCACTGCAAGATAGCCTCTTTGTCCCCTTTGGCGATGGCATCATCAACGCTTTAGACTGCAAGCTGGGGTACGAAACTTGTGAAGAGCTCTTCACCCCAAGGAGTCCTCACATCGATCTATCCTTGGCAGGATGCGACATCATCATCAACAGCTCTGGCTCGCATCATGAACTTCGAAAGCTCGACACACGCATCGACTTGATAAGAGGAGCAACGGCCAAGTGTGGTGGCGGTTACCTCTACGCCAACCAACAAGGCTGTGACGGCGATCGTCTCTACTATGACGGTTGCGCTATGATAGTCGTCAACGGTAGTATCCGCGCACAAGGATCCCAGTTCTCTTTACGGGATGTCGAAGTGGTTACTGCAACCATCGACTTGGAGGAGATATGGTCATACCGCACAAGCCCATCTCGAGGCCTACAAGCTGTATCGGCCCCACGCTACGAGCTCTTCCGCGCGAACCTCCGACTTTCATCTTCAGGCGCCGACTTCGACCCTGAGCACCGCCCCACCCCAGTTCAAGCATTGCGGTTGCACAGCCCCGAAGAAGAAATTGCCTTGGGCCCTGCATGCTGGATGTGGGACTACCTTCGTCGCTCTGGTCAGGCCGGCTTCATGCTACCTCTAAGTGGCGGCATCGACAGCTGTGCAACTGCGACTCTGGTCTTTTCCATGTGTCGACTTGTTTATCAAGCTGTGTCGGACGGTAGTGAGCAAGTCATAGCCGACGTCCGTCGCATAGTTGGTCCTTACCACGGAGAAGGCTGGCTACCAGAGAGTCCTCAACAGATTTGCAATGGTATACTACATACAGTCTTCATGGGAATGTCACAGCAGTCAAGCCCAGACACAAGAAGTCGGGCTAAAAGGCTAGCGGAGAACATTGGAAGCCACCACATCGAGGCGGACATAGACGACATCTACAACAGCCAGAAGAATCTGTTGACCAAAGCTACTGGCTTCACACCTCGCTTCAGAGCTCATGGCGGTCAGCCAGCAGAGAATCTCGCACTGCAAAACATTCAAGCCAGAACGAGGCTCGTTTCCTCTTACTATTTTGCTCAAATGCTGCCTACAGCCCGAGAGAGGCCTAACGGGGGCAGCCTCCTCGTGCTTGCTTCAGGGAACGTGGACGAATGTCTTCGTGGGTACCTCACAAAATACGACTGCAGCAGCGCAGATCTAAACCCCATCGGCTCTATATCCAAGACCGACCTCAAACGATTCATAAGCTACGCGCAGAAAGAATTCCAGCTTCCCATTCTCGGTGAATTCCTCGATGCAACTCCAACAGCCGAGCTTGAACCTCTAACAGAAGGCTACTCGCAAAGTGACGAGGTCGACATGGGCATGACGTACAAGGAACTCGGCGTTTTTGGAAAATGCCGCAAGGAGTTGAAGCTGGGGCCGTACGGAACTTGGGTACGGCTTGCCCACGAATGGTCTGACCAATACACGCCTAGGGAGGTCGCGGACAAGGTCAAGCGTTTCTTCCATTACTATGCTATCAACAGGCATAAGATGACGACTATGACACCTAGCTACCACGCTGAAGCTTACTCTCCGGATGACAATCGCTTTGATCTGAGACCCTTTCTTTACCCACCTTTCTACAAGAACTGGAGTTTCAAGCGCATCGATGAGGAGGTGGAGAAGCTGGAGAAGATGGCTTCAAGTTGAGAAGATTGCGACTGATTTGGATATGGTACGAATGTTGATGCTTTAGATAGCACATCTAGTCTCCACGCTGCGAGCAATCCAAGCAAAGTGTTATCCAGGCGTGCAAATGGAAAAGTTGGGCGCTGACAGGTAAATGCAGAGGATTTTTGGACATGACTGCCGCAATCGGAATAAAACACTGGAAGACGAAGAACACTGTAGATGTTAGATTTTGCGAACCTTGGGAACGCGTTGTTGTGTATGGTGGTGGTAATGTCGCATCAACAAACTATCAAACAAATCATCGCACCACACACGTATTTATCTCATCTCAACTATCTCTTATTGTCAATCTCTTCGTGTCTGCGTGTTTGATTAGAGTGCTGTATACCGTATCCGTATTGCGATTCGTGCTGGTACCCTTGCATCAGGGACATATTGGCATTCTGCCATTTTGGATGGACGCATGCCTCTTGACGACTGTAAGAGATTCTCCCATATAGTTACATGGAGGCCCATACATCTGTACCTAGATACACGCCTAATGCGTCTTGACGTGAAAGTCTTATCCTTGCATAGTACGAATCAGGATATGTAAAATCCCTTGAAGTAACCTTTAGATGTGAAAGGGGTATCGTGAATCATTACATTTTTGTTGAGCGAGATGTACAAAAGTCAGCCCCGCGGGTGTGGATTCTCT
>LR132134.1:0-59390 GCA_900634815.1 Paradendryphiella salina | reverse complement strand
ACAGCAGTAGTAGCAGTAGCAGCATCCTTCTACCCAGTAATGTCACCTAGCATCAGCACATACTCTTCTTCATACCCCGTCTTAAAAAACTCCAGACGATTCCACTCCCCACCACTAATAAACTCACCGCCCCATACACAAAAGTGCACCCAATCAGCCTGATACGCCTTCAACTGCGCCGGGTCCATGACGCTACCAAGTTCCAGAACCAAACGAGGTTGTTGAACTCGTGGTGGTTTGGTAAGGCGGTCGTAGAGAATCTTGCACAGTTTCTCACATGGCTCCGGGCGTTTGGCTCCCCACCAGAACCAGCCGCCTTCGACCTCGTGAAGCGGGTGTCTTGCCTACTTTTTGCGTCACCCAGTCGAGAGACACTTGGTTCTGTTGTCCAGAAAGTATATTCTTGCCATAGATGTTGCCGAGATAGCTCATCAGCGCTGGCGCTCGGGTTGACTGGTGTCGTAGTCACTTTGTGAGCACCTCGCTCAGCAGAGGGTGCCAAGGTGATGGCGTCGATGAAATACCAACCCCAGTTGTTTTGAACCTCAATGGTGTTGTTACCAGCTTTCAGCATGACCTATCCAGCAGAGACGGTCGTCCAGTTTGTCGTAGCTGACAGGCTGACTTAACTCCCGCCACCGCTGTTGAAGACAACGTATGTGTATTGGTCTCCATTGGGGTCGTTGTCGATCAGTTCCACACTAAAGGGTATGAAGTCAGCTTATTTCTTACAGTCAGTCCGAATACTGAAGCTACTTACTCGTGCAGATCTGTTGACTCTGGGGAGAAGATGAATGTGATCTTGTCCGTAGCATCAGAGAAATCGTCCACGTATCCAGTTCCCAAAGACAAAGTCAGTCGGGGTTGTCTGAGCTAGCAGAACATGTCCACTTACCTATGTAGCTCGCAACAGAGAAGATGTTCTCACCAACTATCCGGGAACGGACCACAGCGTCCGTTCCCGAAAGGGAAACGTGCATGCATACTTACAAAGAGAAAGAGAGCGAGGAATAGTGACACGAAGAAAAACGAAAATTCACTGTGACTTGGAGATGAGGGAAAGATTTATTTTGACCATCGCTGTCGTGATACAGGCGTCAATACCCTGTATCCTCAGCTTAGAATCGAGTGCATTGACAAGGTATTCACGCGCTTATGTCCTAGCAAAGAAGTTGGATCCTTGTATGCATTGAGTATAGCCTCAGCCGCTCGTAGAAATATTTTCCGGCACTATGTAGACTTGACGAGTTGAGTGATGTCGTCAACCTCTTTGGGTGTCGGGGTCAGGTTTTCATGACCCTCCTTCGTAATGAGCACATTGTCTGTTACACGTCAGTTCATCAAAATCCCCGAGAATAGCCCATCACGTCACTGCAGCTTCTGCACCTACCTTCAATTCGTACACCTCCAACACTCCAGTATTTCTCCAACACGCTTTCGTCGATGTACTTCTTCTTCTCTTCGTCTTTGAGGTATGGCTCGATGATGAACCTGCAGAAGTAGATGCCGGGTTCAACAGTTATGACACTGCGCTCAGGTAGGGTTCCCCTGGTCCTGAGGTAGCGGAACATGACATCCTGATCCGCGTAGTTCGCGTTCCCACCCGAGTCATGCGTGTCAAGGCATGCGTTAGGTCAGCATTTAGTGTATTACGGAAGAGAAGCATGTGGAGCCTTACCTAGGTAATGCCCCAGACCGTGCGGGAAGAAAGCCACACTGATCCTTCTATCAAACAGCTCAGCCGCATCTCCCTTCAAGAGACCGAGAGCCAGTAGCCCCTTGATAGCAATCTTATGCGCAAGCTCATGGACATGGTCCCAGTTGACACCAGCCTTTAGCGCATTGATGCATTGGTTCTGCATATCCAAGACAATCTTGTAAATGGCAAGAGACTCGGCAGTGAATTCGCCCTTAATTGGAAACGTACGCGTGATATCCGAGGCGTAGCAGTCAAGTTCACACCCAGCGTCTAGCAGCAAAAGGTTCTGGTCTGTGATTGGCGCTGCGTTGTGGACGTAGTGCAGTGTAGCAGCGTGTTCGCCTGCGGCGACAATAGAATGGTAAGCTTGGTTCTTCGCATTGCGCTCGACACAGGCCTTGAGAAAGACGGCTTCGAGCTCGCATTCGTTTTGCGCTTTAGAAGCAGCCCTCATAACGGCCTCGTGTGCAGCCGTGGAAATCGCGTTCGCTTTGCGGATAAGAGCAATCTCGTAATCGGTCTTGATGACACGGCAGTACTCGATGGCAGTCTTGAGCTGCTTAAATTCCTTCTCCTTGTAAGAGAGAAAAGTAATGTGGTCCGATACCTGCTCCGGGATGGCGTAGATTGTCGACTGCTCAGACTCGGTTGTGCTTGCAAGGTACGAGTTGACATTGTTGGTCGTAAAGCATTCGTCAATGTCGTATTTGGCTTTGGCTTCCTCTGGGCTCATAGGCAGACCTGACCAGATGATCTCATCAGGCTCTACAGGAGGAATGAAGAGCGTCAGCTTCTCAGTTGCCATCTCATATTTGAGATACGAGTCCGGAAGCTCGCAGCCACTGAGATAGAAGAAATATCGTCGTTGTCTACAATCATATGGTTAGTCCAACCTACATGCGCTTACTGCGATATCCATTATACCTGAACGGTGCTTCACCATCATTGTCCTAAACCCATTGTCAGCCGCTACCACTTTTTCACCCTCAAAATACCACTCAAAAAGTGCATACCTCATTCAGCTTCTGCTTCTGCGCCTCTAGATAAATCGTCCCATTCTTATCCCCTCCCTTGCTCACAATCCACTCCTTGACCTTCTTCGCGTGTTCTTTGGCCGGGTACTTTCCCTTGAGCACATCTTCATAGTTCTCGGCGATAGCCATCTTGGTCACGTTAATCCAGCTTTCGCTCTTTGCAGATAAGCTGTAGAAGCACGGTGTTGCGATAGTAGTAGTAGTGCGCAGGGTACGTCCAAGGGACCGACTGATTCGGGGCAGGAGGGTGTGCATGGGATAGAGCCGGCAAGCTTGGAGGAGCTTACGAGCTTGTTTGTTAGGTGCAAAAGATAGCTACAAGTTGGGAAGGTGGGGTGGTGGGGTGAAGCCTGAGTCTGACGGGTGCGGGTAGCCGCGGTTGTGCGATTCGTTAGCTCTATGGATAAGGAAGGTGTCTCTCTTCTAACAGCTGAACATGGCGGCCATGGTGCCAGTGGCAGCGGGTGCGATTCTTGTAATGCAGCGCCATGAAAACATTGTCATTCATGCAATCGCTAGTGTGCGTAAAACTACGGAATCATGTCTAAAACTCCATGACCCGTAACAAGTCAGCCTCCAACGCTAATAACACCCGTGAAGCTCCAAACACCTGAACTATGCCATGCCGGTGCCCAATATCCGCATTCTCCCAATGCCCCACGTCCCCGAACAATGATCAGAATTTTACTTGAGCATAAAACGCCATAGAAATCGCGACTGAAATGAGTAGTATAGTGAGGTTTCTCAAGGTGAAAAGTGGAGACATGTACGTAGCCCACAGACCCTTCCAACTGCCCAGACACAGCCATGAAGCCTCACCCTGATCTCTGGGAGAAGACGTCTAGTCCTGCCAACGCCTGAGGTACTTGGCCATATCGTCGGTTGCGTGGGGTGCCGCGGCGACCTGAGTGCATGTTAGCAAAATGCCCGAATGATACCATGACAAGCACGGCGGGAGCTTGCTATCAGCCGTTACTATAACGTACCGTGTTCTCTACACTCTTTGTAGAGAATGTCTGACTAGCCGTGACGGTGATAACCTGACTCGGTATCGGCAGCTTCGTCTTGGCAATCTTCACGCTGCTGGTAGGGTACAGCGGCTTGGTGTTGGTCGCCGTGATCTTGGTTGCCGGCACGGGCTGCATAGGTGCATAGCGAGTCAGTCCCGTCTGCATTGTGTATTCCTGGTCGAATGCATCGTCATCAGGAGCGTCTGTCGCAGCGGGGTCCGCGGCGTCGGCCAAGGTGTCTTCGCTCTCGGGTCCGTCTGTACCGTCGAGGTTCGAGACAGCTTTCTTTACGACATCGCTGAGTTTGCCCTTGCCCGTCATGCCAGTATATGCGAAACGGTCCGAGTAGGTGATGAACTGGCCACCGGTCTTGCCGACTGCAATCATCTTGACGAAGCTGCGAGGCTGGCGTTAGTCTGTTGCTGTACGGGTTCGGGACTGGACACAGGACATACTAGGCATTGGCAGTCTTCAGATCCTCTGATACGTCAGCTTCAATCAGTCCCGATGCTGCGTTGCCAGCAGAAAAGAGGCCGGCCGTCGTGATGGTAGCTGCTACCAGCTAATCGTGTAGTCAGTATACAGCCCATGGGAGTGTTTTCGTGTCGCAGCTTACTTGTTCCTCACCCTTGTTCCCTCCTACTATCAGCTGCAACTGATAACTCAGCAGGTCCGCCAGCTCAGGGCCTGAACCGGCTTCCTCCCATTTGACTGTGATGGCGGTGCCCGCTGTAAGCTTGTCACCTGCTGCTGGCGATGTGAATTTGATACCGGCATGTACGAGTGGAGACAGGACGGCGACAACTGCGGCCAAGGGAACGAGTATCCGTGTCATGGTGGGCGGTAAAGCGAGAGCGGCCCCTCAACAGAGGCGAACGACGGTACGAAGCCGCGATTCGGGATCGGACGTGATGGCGGGGTACACAGAGGATGTGCCTATGTTGAATGCGATAGGGATAGATGTTGACCGGTTGGAGGGAGAGTAGTAGCTGTGGTGGGGCAGGTAAAGCGCCGTGGTGGATGTCAATCAATACTAAAGTGAAGGGAAGGGTGCACGTCTGGAAACATTCAAGCAATATGTGGCGCGCCAGGGGCACGATCGTCATTGCCGCGCAAGCTAAACCTGCGCCGTAACAAGGATGCACACAACCCCACTGCGCAACCTCAACACCATGACAAAGAAAGTGCATCTTCTGCCATCTAGCCAGTAGGCACCGACGCTAATGATCCATCGTATTGTGGTTATCCGCCCCTTCGTCAGCATCGGCAAACAACTTCCAACACTACTTTGGGTCCAGAACATCCGATCTGGAACGGTACCTGAATCTACCAACTCGGGTCTCCACAAACAACCGCCAAAAGTGGGCTTGCGCGCATGATTCGGCTACGTCAACAAAATTCAACATTTCCTTTCTACACACCTCTTGGTGTCTATAGTACAGTTTGGACACGTCCCTGGCTTGTAATGCCTCTGTTTTTGCTAACCAAACGCCGTTCCTATGCTCATGGGGATATGCTAAAAATTCCAAACAAAGGACATCATCACCTTCTCCTTCGTACCCCCACACTCACGCAACCTGTGCATTTCGCATCTTCGCGTTGCCTAGCTTAAGATTGAAGTTTTTCGGTAGTCTGCATGTCATGGTCGCCGCTTGCCCCGCTTTTTGCAGTTGCAGCGTCAGTTCCTTGAGCTTCTCCGCCGTGAAGATCTGGACGTCGAAAGCCAGCAGAAATTCTACGCATAGCTCTAGTCGGCTGAGCGCTGCCTCATCGACGCCTCCGACCGCCGCGAACCGCTTCTGTGGCCACCGATGGTCCTCCAAGGCCTTCATTGCCACCAGCGCACAGGCTAAGATAAGGCGATGCATGGTGCGGTACGTAAGTGGGACACTCCTATCGATAACGCATAGCCGCAGCATGTAGGATCCAGCTGCCAGCCAGACGGCCGTTGATAACGGACAAAATCTCTGAATCCGGTTCATGTACTCCTCAACACCGACTTTGGGCACCGTCTTGGAAAAGAACTTTCTCGCCATGTTGGCTCGCTGCACTGACTCGGGCTGCGCTCCGGCGCCAATGTCATGTATAGTGACAGGCTCATCATGACCCGCTTCTGGTGGAGCTAGTTCTGTGGGTTGATGATTTTCTTTTTCAGCGGGTATGGGCGTCGCTGGTCTGGATGATGTTCTTCGGTGGTGTTGTATGAGCTGGCTTTCTCTGCCACCCGGCGTTCCAGGTCGAGACAGTGGCGGTGTTGCTGGTATGTCGCCGGCTGCATTTGCTATGGCAACAATGGAGCGTGCGATCAACTTCATGGCTGTCTCGCGTGACATGTTGAGGACGTCAAGATCGTCGTCGTTTGCTGGCGGTGATGGCGCGTCCTGGAGGCTGAGGTTGTTGAATTCTGGGAGAACGCCTGCGTCCCCCGCTGGGTTGGGTGCTGTGGGAGGATTCATTGTTGTTTGGTTTGGTATGACGGGTGCAAGTACGAGTCGCCTCGGATGCACGGTCTTGAGTGGAGGGGCGGAGTAGCAGACTTGGATCATTTGGACGTGTGGATATGACGTGGCCGAAGTCTACCGATATACTCCACCGACGGAAAGCGTATCGAGAAGGATCAAGTATTTGTGTGTAATGTCTGCATTGAATTCAGCCCAAGTTTCGTAAAAGGGCAGGCATTGGACTTACGATTAGGCGTTACGATCAGCCGAGTTAGCGTGATAAGCTACGAATGCTTGTCTCGGTATGCGGAATGCAGTTAGATGGTAGTATTTTGGGTATGGATTGACTGGAATGATGGACAATTGGATGTGTGCATGTGCGGATGTCGTTGGACAAAGGATAGCAGGCAGACGGTCAGGGGGAGGGGAGGGAGGTTATTGGATGCCGTAGTACTGATTAACGGAAGGATTGAACAAACGATAACTCGGGGCGAAGCGTCGTTTGTAGGGTCAAGTGACGCTAGGAGGATTTCGTCCTGTCTCAAAAAAGCTGGCCGGCACTGTAGTCCACGTGCCTTTCCGAAGCTCGGTGCCGTATGGTATGAAGGGCGGCCATGAAACAGCACGGTACAATAGCTGGTTCAGTTGCTAGTGCTGTCGAGATGCGCCATTAGGGCGGTTCGAGGCGCGGTGTGTGAAGTGGAAATGCGCTGCTGGTGGGTCACGATGCGAAGGTATGTGGAGCGCTGGTGGGCGTCGGACGTGGGACGTGAGGCCCAAGAGCGGGTCTCGTAAAGGGCCAAAGGGGCTAGAGCAATGGCTGACCGGGCCGTGACTGTACAGGCACAAACGGACGGACAGTGATACCTAAGCAGGCTGCATTGCTCAAGGCAAACAAATGAAAAAGAAGAGAGGCAGTTGGGGCCTGGCAGCCGTGATTGGCGGTTAATTGACTTTTTAAGCAGGAAGCAACGGTAGAGCACATGCATGTGTCCGGGACCGCTGCGGAGTGGATTCCGGACTTGGTGCTGAACCTGTTCGATATAGGGTAGAGTGCTGCGGGGCAGACGCGACGAGCTGCAGGGTCCAGTATGCGTTAGAACAAGCAAAGAAGCCCTGGCTGGCTACTGAAAAAGTGTCATGGTCATGAGAGAAGGGCTGCGCAAATTGACCAAGCTGTTGGAGAAAGGAAGCGCCTAGGGCCAGACTCGAGTCCATCGCTGCTGCCGCCCGTCCTCATGTCTACCAGGTGTTTTGCTGAACCGCGGCAGACCATCGGCTATCGTGAAATCTGCTCCTCTCCAGTTTCCCTCTTTGTGTTTTTTGCCCCGACCAAGACCTTCCGGCGAACTCCAGACCTGCCATCGTGACCATGTCTCACTGGTGGCGCCGGGAAGGGGCCTAACGCAGGCTCGTCGGATTACGACTATGGGCCAGCGGACAGCACGCAGACGGCACACGCCTCCCAGTACCAATTGTAGATCAACCAACCTCATGCAATGCGTCGCGGACCCGGGTCGCGCTGTATCACAAACACTACCATCATGCAAGTTGCAGCGACTTGGCCCACACGCAAATCATGCCCTGCCCCTCAGAGATGCACCTCCACGTGTTCGCGCAGACGGACCGGCAAGCGTCACCTTTCAGTGGCCTGCTCGACTCGTCGATAGCCGGACCGCGCCCACCACCATCGCATAGGGAGCCGATGGACCGATTGACCTAGGTCAAAGAGCGCAATGTCCGCTGCCATCGCCAATAGCATAGACGATCGATGCGACCGGCCACTTTTCCGCTCCTTGGGCGCCCGTGAGAGTCCCGAACGACTCTACTGTGAATACTGCCCTAGTGCCTTCTTCGTCCGCTTGATCGTCCATGCCCCTCGAGAGACGGCGTCTTGTAGCTCGGTATCCTCATAGCGTTGATCCGACTACCAGCCATCTGTGCAATACGCTGTCGATCCAAGTGATTAGACGCCATTCATTTCCCATTACCAACGAAGGCTCTCGTTTCATTCAGCACCCATCGTCCATACATGACGAAGCGTCATGCAACCCCTCCTTCTGCTTGGCAAAATTCACTCAGCCACGATCAAAGTGATGACTCAGTCGACTCTGTAAAGGCCATTGTGCATGTCACCGTACTTATATGACTGGCTCCCCTTCCAGAAAGGGTCGATGTAGGTAATCGCAACAAGGAACACGTGATCTAGGTACTCCGACGACCAATGCCTACAAGAGCTGTAGGACATCATGCGGCTCCGAACGGCGCAATGCGGTCGAAACCTATCGCCTTTCCAGTTCAGAAGGCCCAACTCCGCTGCTTCCTAAATAGAAGACAGTAAAAGACCCAACTATCGCCGAGGCGGGTGACCATGCATAGCGCCAAACGGCACGTAATTGTACTCAAGATCCTTGAGAATGAGTCCGTCTGAGCTACGCGGGAAGCGGACCGGAACAGTTGGCGTAAGCTGTGTACAAAATGACTACATCACTCACGTCCTCGATACGGTATGCTCACGCGGTGGAAACTAAACAAAGGACAAACCAAGCATGATGCCAATCCAAAACGTCGCATCTACACATGATTCACTCTAGCCCTTTTCCTCGTGCTTCCAGGAACCACACTCGGCCCGCTCCGAGTTGGCCCGTCATCCCCACTATGCTTCTTCTGCTGATCCAGTACCAGCTGCAGCACATCATACGAGAACCGGGGGAATTCGAGACACGTGGCCTTGAACTCGGGCTCTGCGTCATGGCGCAGGCTGAAGCTGCGGGTAGCCCATAAAGCGGCAATGGGCTTCCGGATGCTAGCATCTTCGGGATTGGACTCCTTATATATGTAGCGCGCGTATGCGAGTTCGCCCTTAGCGGTCGAGGCTGTGCGGTGAATCTTGGAGTGCGCCAGAAACTTGAGCTCTAGGAGCTGCAGTCAATCGGCGAGCGTGGACAAGGAGACCGAGGCCTTCGTTGTCAGTGGGGGGCTGGCGGGGATCCTTCTCAAGAGAAGCGTCGCGTGCGGCTGAAGTCTTTCTTGGGAAAGTATTCGCCCGTGTAGAGGTATTCGATGACTGAGCCCATGGCATCCACATCGCAATCCGCGTAAACGATTTGGCGAGGCTAGGAGCTGTTAGTGACCGAGGCGCCATGGACCGGGAATGCGCCTGCCATACCCCTCCTGGTGCAAAGTTATCGATTTGTTTGGCCATCTCCGGGGACTTGAGGAGGACTGCCTCGTGTGCTGGGTATGCGGTTCGCGACTCTCCCGATCCAACAACCACTTCGACGATTGAGCTCTTTATCAGACTGGCAACGTGTAAGCTGTATATCCCTTGCGCGTCTTCTTGAGCTTTCCTTAGACAGTGAAACAAGACCCTGCCCCAATGGACTCTTGCGATGGATTGTGCGCGTTTTCCTCATGTTCTGCGGTACCAGGAGTCACAGTCTTCGTACGCGCACCGCATTGCGCTCAAGCTCTCTTCCACCCAGAATTTCGTGTCTCCTAGCCTAAAGTCCATGCAGGCTGCTCTAATTGCCACTTACTCCGCGAAAAGAACTAGTTGGGGAGCGTCAGCCTTAATCTCAGGCACGAGAGTCTCCTCTCCTGTGCCAGTCGCATCACCACCTCCCATCTCTACATCGTCGACTGGGGTGTCCTCGATTGGCGTCTGTTGCTCAATATCCACCATAGCGACCGTAATTCTGTGTTTGCGATAACAAACGAAAGTATGGGAAAACGAGTGGAGCCTCGAGTAAACTGAGACAGAGCTGCGTCAAAGGTCGAGGTCAGCGCAAAGCAAGTGGGATGAAAAATACGTGGGGAAAGCGTGTTCGGTGAGTTCGCCATGGCAAATGACGCTATAAGATGTCGTATAGCGGGCCAATCGACTTACCGTGTGCTGCTGAGTGGTGGTTTGAGATGGCTGGAAGGCCGGCCGTGAGAGCTCGTATGCGATGGCCGAGTGTTTGGGGTAGCTTCACCCGTTGCACACGCGCTGGGTGACGCAGGAACAACATATGGGCAAGTGTCCTCGGCGAGGGCTACTATGCTCATACGAACAAACGGAGACTAAGGAAAAACACATAGAGAGGCCAAGGTAATTTGTATGAATATGATTGATCGATCTAAGTACTCAAAGCACCAATGTTGTTGAAAATCCAATCGCGACAAGTGCTTTTTACCTTGTCCAACTCCGTCCGTGATGCTGTGCTCCGTGCGATGCAAAGTTGCGCGTATGGGTAATAAAAATGGCCATGTATAGCCAAGATGAAGCGAAAGCGTACAAGGCATTACTGTTGACTGCACTACAAACGGCCGCCCTTCTCATGGAAGCGGTCACCAGTCGTGGGCACCGGTTTGTCAGCCCGGATGACATAGAGCAGAAGGTCCTCAAGAGGGATGAATACGTAGAAGACCTTGTTGGCCAGGAACGAAATGAAGACGAAGCAAGTGGCCACCAACGCATCCATAAAGTAGTGGTTGGCAGTAGCAACAATGACAGTCAGAATGAAGGATGGATATCCAATTCCAATTATCAGGTAAAAGATCTTCCAGAAGGCGTTCTTGCGCGCTTCGCCCTGTTCCAGCGTGCGGCGGAAGAGACCAGAATGGTAGATCATAGTCATACCAATACAGAAGGCGTAACCAAAGTGCATCGACGGCATAGCAGCGAGCTGGTTGACGAACTTGCCGCTCATCCATACGCTCTGTGCATCGTCGTGGCGGACCGTATCAAGGAAGCCGTACTCGGTGGGGAGTAGTCGTGGTGGCATGCATGGGTATACGACAAAGGTCATGAAAGCGCAAAAGTTGGTGAGGGTCAGCGTGCGGCGAGCGGTGGCGAAGGTGTCGAACGAGGGAGCTACGTAGTAGTACCAGCAGATGAAGCTGTCAGAATGTTAGCGTTGGTCTTCTCACACAGTTTTGGAAGTAAGCTTACCCAACGGTTCCTGGAATATGGATCAGGGCATAGCACTTGTTCAGTACTGTGAGTGCATCCTGATGTCCATGCATGAACCATTGTTGCACATCCCTCTCCCGCACTGGAAACAAAAACCGCAGCAGGCCGAATTCTTCAGCCTCCAAGACAGCAATTCCATGTTCCTGCGCGACATCCCAAATCCCACGCCCGGCAAAGAGCTTAGCCGATGCAATAGCAGTCATCCGGTAGAATGCATAGTTGATGACCCAGTAGAACATCTCAATCAAGAACGGGAAGCGCTGCAGGATGCGACTGTGGACATTCTTTCGGAAGCGCGTGGTGCTTGGCGTTGTGACCTTCCAGCAGCCGATACTCCGGACTTTGGGCGCATTGGGATTCTTGGCCTCATAGATATCGTCAAACTCGCTGTCGCTGTCGGAATGTTGGAGGAGGCGGTCTGTCGACTCGTTCGGGGTGTTGTCGAGAAAGCCCTGCCGTTGGGCGGAGTGACCAAATATTTTGTAGTTTCGTTTGCGCGTGATGAACATGGCGAAGAATAATATGCTGGCGACCATCTACTCGTGTGATCATGTTAGCATGCTGTATTTTCTTTCAGACGCTCTGCTGCGCATGCTTCTGGCAACGTACAATTGGTTCGCACCATCCTGGCAGCTTCCAAGCTGGTTTGCTATTCCATTGGCCATTGTCTGCTGCTGTAGTGTTTGCCATGTTGTGTCGCGTGCGCCCAAGGCTGTCGGATTGGAACTCTCAACAGCGTCTTCCGATGCTATCTCATCAGAGTCCTGGCGCGAGGCTGCTCCAACAAGGGCGATGGACGACTGTATGTTACCCCTGGGACGCTCGAGTGTCGCGTGGTGGTCAGGTCGAAGAATGTTTGGACAGCACAGGTAAAGGAATGACGGGCAACAAAAGAGGGGAATAGTAGAGATCAAGTGGATATGTTCAGCGTGGCTGAATGCTTCACCTGGTGCTTAGTCGGGCCTACGGCGTACGCCTGCCGGCGGATCGCGTGCAATCCGGGTTGCCGGCAAAGGAGGTCTGACTTGCTGCACGGGGAAACCCACGCGGCGTATTGCGTATCCTACGCTCCACTCTTTTCACCTTAGTGCACGGACCCGCGTACTGGCTTCAAGTCTCTTTGGCTACTCCCTTCAACAAGATCATTCCAGTCTTCTGTTGGCTTCAAACGCCGTCGCGGTGACGCTGTCGTCTTCACCCTCGGTGATAGCACACGTCTATCGTCGAAGCTTTGCTTACGCCATGGAACCGAAGTAATAGCCGAGGCTCCTTGGGAAGACGCAGCGCAGAGTGAGTTGACGTCAATCTGCAATCTCATGCTGTTGGACGCCTAGGCCTTGGAACAAAAGGGGAGAGAGAGCAACGGAGACGAGTTGCTTGCCTAAATCTCGCAATGTCTGGTTGGTTAATGCCAGATCCTGTGACATGCGGTTTTAAAAGCTACATGCATGCATGGCGTCAAAGTGCGTACCCGTGTGTCGTCACTGCCACGGGCCCCTTCTCTCAAGTGAACCGCACCGGAACAAGACGGACACCACTACTAATGAGAACATATCTGCGCGAGATTCCATGTTTTGATCCTCAGACGCCTCTGCCCGTTGTGCGGCCACTCCGAGACCCCTGGACATATTCCCAGTGGAAAGTTTTAGCAACGACGGGAAGCCTTAACGGGATTGCTTGGTCTTGCAGGAAGGGGCGTAATGAGAATACGACGCTTGGCGATCCGATACGGAATAGCGCGAGCAATCTGCATCGTCCTAGCCCGCCACCGCCACATTTCAGCCCTGCCATGATCCAAGCCGACGTGCGAAGGCTTTCTCATCTTGTCAGTCTACCAATGATAGATTACGCACTGTTCCTTTACACACCTGGTGATTGACTCAAGAGCATCACACCTCACACCATATTTATCCCTTTTTCTGTATTTCAATTTGGATTCTAACGACGCATACACGTTTTCCGATATCGATGAAAAACTACAAGCTATTACCTGGCGAAGTGCGACTAGGTAGTTTGGGCGGAGCAAGAGTTGTTGCTAAAGATCACAGCAATCATGCGCATATTCAGGGAAGCCAAGCGTGTAGATGAGAAGGTATATGTCATGATTCGTGTCTCATTCTTATTAAGTAGGACACTGATCCCAGTCAATGTCCCAGGTTCGTAGAAAGTCTGCCAAATGAAGCCATCGCTCAATGCGCTTTTGATCCGCCCACCAATATATTTACCATATTATCCTCATACTCCCGACTCCTTCAATCAGCCGCAGGTGTTACTGCTTAGAGTTTACCGGCGGTTATTCAGCTCTTACCTTGTACCTTCTTGACGATAGCGACAAGACGGTCGAAGAGAGGCTCGCCCTTGTTGACACCGTTGACCTTGGTGACGACTTCCTCTGCAGAGTTTTCCTTGAGGATCTTGGCCAGCTCGACAGACTCCTCGTCGCCTTCAACGTTCTGGAAGCGGTAAGCCTGCTCGACGGCGCCGAGGAGGGCATCAACCTTTTCACCCTTCTCAGCCAGCTGAGCAGCGGGGCCGATGAAGCGCTCCTTGCGAGAGAGCTTGCGGAGAGGAGCGCGTCCGACACGCTCAACGTTATCCTTGAGGACGGGGTTGGAGATACGCTTGATGATTTGATCAACATAGTCGTTTTGCTCCGAGGTGCTGACGCCATGCTTGGTGACGATCAAGTGGGCAGTCTCCTTGACAGCGTCGCAGACAATGTCATGGAGCTTCTTGTTCTGGAGGACTTCGTGAATGTAGCTGACCTTGTTCTGGTGGCCGTAGTAGGCGGCAGTGGCGTGCGAGGTGTTGACGGTGAAGAGCTTGCGCTCAATGTATGGCTCAAGATCGTCGACGTAGTGGATGCCCTCAACAGCCGGCTTCTTGCCGCCGTTCTCGAAAGGCTTCTGCTCAACACACCACTCGTGGAATTTCTCGATGACGACGCTGAGGCCAGTGTTCTCCGGCTGCTGAGGGACGATACGGTCGATAGCTGAGTTGGCGAAGCGAGCCTTGGTGTCGATGTTCTTCTTGGTCTCATTGCTCAGATTGCCCTCAATGAATCCCCTCCATGTAGTTGTAGCGTTGATGGCGTTCTCACAGGCAACGACAGCGAGAGGATAGTCGAGTGTTCGCTTCTCGATGGCCTTGGCAACGGGTTCAGCGACAAACTTAAGAATATTGGGGCCGACAGCGCAGGTGACGACATCGGCAGAGGCAATCTCGTCAACAACCTTGTCCATTTCGTGCTTGGAGTTGATGGCGCGGTAGTGGTCAATGGTGAACTTGCGCTCGCCATCGTCGCCGATCTCAGTGACGGTGTATGAGGGTGTCTTCTGGAGAGACTCGATGATGGTGTCCATGACATCGACAAAGACGACTTCGTAGCCCGAGTTGTGGAGGAACTCAGCAACGAAACCGCGGCCGATGTTGCCACCGCCGAAGTGTACTGCCTTCTTGTCGTAGGGCATGATGTGTGGGAGTACGCGTTTGGGAGGGGTAGAAGAGAATCAAGTGTGTGTTACTGGAGACCAAGTGTTAATTGAGTCTATTAAAACTTGATTGTGAGAAAGAGAGGTCGTATAAGAAGCGGGATTGAGCAGAGAAAGGGAGTTTGTTTTGATGTTGGCAAGGGAGGGAGGCGCGTTGGTGGGGTATTTGTAGTAAGAGCCAAGGCCGTCATGGACGCAGTAATGAGGGCAAGGCATGCAGTAAATGAGAGACTTACCTGGCCAGAAGGTTCTATGCCTAGGCGGTGCAAGAAAGGTAGAGGGGTGCAGTAGTATCTAGTGAGAGCGGGAGCGAGGGGGAGTGAGTGGTTGTTTATGTTGGGGGGCGCGCTGGGTGAGCTGATCAGGGCTGGGAGGACCCCGCAAGGCGGTGACGTTTGTTGTGGACACCCGATTGGGCCGCTAAAGGCTTATGGTGGCAGGAGAGAACCTCCATGTCTTACAAAGTAGTCATGGAGGCGCGGGAGATTGGCGTGTTGTCGGGATAGTAGACTATCAAAAATGCAGAGGGAACATGTTGGAAAAAACATATATTAATACCTCATTTGCATACATACACACGCACACACACATCGTGCTGTAGTCTCAATATGCCAACAAGCAACTTCTTCTCGGCCGTGGATGCGGCGCGAAATCATGCAATTCTCAACAATGTGCTCCGCTTCGATCGGACTTTTAGGTGGGCATAGAGGGGGAAACATGATACGTCATAGTAGGAAGCAGGTCCAAGTGGAGCCATCGGTTCGCTCTCCCGTCTTTAGTTGCGCCAAGCCAGTCCGTCCGCGTTTTCCATCAGGGGGGTCCGCCATGGCAACGAGCATCGTGAAAATTATGCAAGCAAAGATCGTGATCGATGGAAGTGGGTATCTCGTGATTATAAAGATTTTACAAAGTTCCAATAGTGACGAAAGTGCCGGATCCATGCACAGCCCCGACTTATGCGTGAATAGCTTGCTGTACATGGGGATAGACAGCCACCATGCGGTGGTAGAGATCGGGATGCTCGCGCATAAGAACCTCGGGGTCCCACGCCATGGCGACAAAGATGGTATCGATGCCACTGCTCAAGGGTGTCGTGAAGATTTTGCCTGCTTCGGGTCAGTGCACTTTTCAACCGGTACATTTCCAAGTAACTTACAAATTTGCAGACCGATGACGAAAGCAAAGGCCACGACAACGGGGGTATAGCCACCATCGCTGTTGTAGTCGGGCGATGTGAAGAGGAGGTAGAGGTATGCCAACAACGCACAAGCATACGCGATAAAAGTAGCACCCATGGAAAGCACCGGTCCGATCAAGCACTCGTTGACCAGCGCGTCGATGCCGCGATCCTTGATCATCTTCCACGTGTCCTTCGCAGCAGCGATATAGCTCTTGCCGTAAAGCGCAATGTAGCTGAAGGCGTATCTGTTCAGGAACTCGACCGCCCAGTTCAAGATTCCGATGATGCATCCAAGCACGCAGAACAGAGCTGCACCGACCATGTTGCCGTCGCCTGCTGCATTGCGCTGAGCAGCCGAGCAGATCTGGCGCAGAAACTGGATGATGGCGACGAGCAGACTTCCCAGACTAATGCTGCCGAAACTGTACGTCATGGCGCGCTTGAACGCACCACGCGTCGCACCCTTTGGCATAGCATTGGGCGCGAAGAACCAGGAGCCGTACACACCGGAGATGGTCACGTGGATCGTGTTCTTGAGCCACCTATCTTGATGTCAGCAACTGTCGGGTTTCAAGCAAGAATAGCAAGACTTACTCGGAGACCCAGTACATGGCGAACGTGACAAAGACGAGCAGTCCGATTACCTTACCGCTACCGCAATCACCAACACCGTTCCTACAGTTGGAGTTTGCTCCGTTCGGCGTATACTGGACATATATGGACACCAGCGTGACAGAGTACCAGGCACCCAGTGCAGCCGCAATAAGACCTCCTCCGAGGGACACAAGGTATGTATGTCCGTACTTCTTGGACACGTCGATGGCTGTCTGCAGCATAAGGACACTGAAGGGGATTCTAGGGATCCAACTGATGAAGCAAATCACGTAGAAGATGCTGAAGAGTAGGAAGACAATGCCCCCGGACCAGTATTTCCTTGAAAGCATGTAGATGGCAGTCACGAAGCCGAAGACAATGTTGAGGATACCGGTGATCCAAATGAACTGCTTCGTAAACTTGCGCGCAGCCCAAATGTACGCGTAACTGAAGACGGTGGCCATGCCGATCACGAATGCAAAGAGGATGATGGTGTTCGAGTTGAGAGCGAATTCGTTCGTATCGTTGCCGTAGATGCCTCCGCTTTTGGTTTGCGCTGCATCGTTTGTTAGCCTTCTGTCTCCCCTGCGCAATTGCATCTTGCGGGTCTGCATGTCTTACAATATCCTCGGATTGAGATTGCGCTCACGGCGACGTATCCCAGAAACACGGCAATGAAGAGCAGGCCAGCCCACCAGTCGTTGTACTTTGGCTTGTCGAGCTTGAATGTCTGCTCGAAGCTCTGCTTGTTGTCGCCATAGCCACTCTGCTGCTGCAGCTGCTGCATCGGCGGCGGTCCTTGAGGTGGGGGCACATAGTTTTGGTTGTACTGGGGAGGTTGCTGCTGGCCGTAGGGCTGAGCCTGGTAGTACGCGCCCTGAGGTTGCTGGGGTGGAGCGCCGCCCGAGTAGTAATCGGCGGCTTCACCTCGTGGAGCCATTGCGACGAAGAGAATCGGCAATTGAAGTGGTACGAGGAGGTTGCGACGACAGTCGTGCGAAACGGGAAACGAATGAGCAGTAAACAGGAGATCGGGCAAGCCAAATCAAATCATGCATCGCAGCGTCACTAGCTGCGGTCCGGCTGTGATGCGACGGAACCATTGGTGTGGCTGAGAATCGGCACTGCATCTGCGCCAGAGATATCAGCACTGACGACGCTGCGCTCCGTGCCGTGGCTGCAATCTTGTCTAGGGCGCCATTGACAGCCTAGATCGGGCGCGTGGGAACTTTGTCCGCTGCAAAAGGCTTGGTTGGCGTCAGAAGGTCCTTCCTGACGATCCTAGGCCCAGCGGGAAGAAAACTCAAATGCACTTGCATCTGTCCCTGCTTGCTTCTTCGGTTTGATGTGCCCATGCCGTAGACTCCTTCCCACAAAACCAATCCGAAAAAAGACGCTGAGAATACCCATGAATACGGTGCTGTCGCGTCTGATTCGTTCCCAGCGCCACACGCTAGTCGTGGCTGCTGAACGCGTGGCTAAGAATCTTGGGAGCCGGCTGCCCGTCTTGGGTGTCGTGTATTGTCGCGGCATGAAGCTACTGCATGACAAGCTTCGCCGAATGTTCCGACATCACTAGACTGCTGGCTTGGACATTGTCGCAGGCTCGCTCATGCTCTTGTGAGTCGTCAAAATAACAACAGCGTCTATTCGTGAGTGTTGGCATACGTCGTGTAGGAGCCCGCCAGGCCGTCTCCTAGCCCCCTTCCCTCCAACCCCCCTCTTCTCTACGCTCATGCAGCCTTGACCTTCTTTTCCCTCTCTTTGCGATGCGCCCAGACATAGAAAAAGGGGTATACCGTCTCCGGTAGCAGCGTAACGATCATTCCGCCAATACTCCACCCGTTCCCTACATACGACCAATTCTCTGGTGCATTGATATAACGCCAGATGAATACCAGAAACGCCGTAATGCATCCCAGATATCTCGTGATCCTAGCTTGGTTAGCTTTGACATAGTTCTAGGATGGTAGGGACAAAAAGTGCCTAAATGGCGTCCAGCATCAGCAGTAACATACCAAATCTCGAGCGACTGCCCTTTGGTATCTTGCCGTTGAACCAGATACAAAACCTGCCCCCATCCAATCGGCAATTCCAGATACAGCCCCGTGAAGAAAGCGGTCTTTTGCTCCCTCTCATCCGGCCACACTGTCCCGACATACCACAAAAACACCATCCAAGCCGGCGTCTGCCACAGCAACTTGATAATCGTTCGTCTGCGCTCCCCCGGCTTGTACGCATACTTGAGCGCAACCGTAACGAACGTGATATCGAATAAGAACCAGACAAAGAAGCAAGCCCGCTGAAAAGAAGTTGTGGTGCAGATGTATGCGTAGTAAATCTCATATGCCATTGTCGCGCTCAGAAACTGGACGGTACCGGCTACGAAGCCATCGCTGTAGGTACGAATGGTGTAAAACATGTAGCAGAGTGTGTATAGGATGCCGCAGGCTATAATGAGGAAATCCGTGACAAAGAAGTAGGATTCAGGTGGTTTCATCGCCACGTCCACGGACTGCGGTATCAGGTGGTAGGAGCCCCATTTCTCCGATATTTCAAAGGGCATGGTGGATAGGAATCGCGATTCGATGTTTCGTTGTTGCCAAGTCGTACGGCACCGCCCAAGACGTGGTTTGGAACGGATAAAGAAATGCAGTAACTAAGAAAGAAAGAGATAATGTCGCGAAAAAAAAGAGCAATCACAATGCAAACACGCGCACCGGGGTGTCAATCGCATCCTTGCAGTGGGGAAACTACATATGTGGGGATATATTGACGATGAAGTCACTGCTGACACGCCAAGCTTCCGTGAAGTTCCGAGTAAGGCGGACTTTTGCATATCGTGGATCACAATGCCTGTGGTCCTACTTTCCGCGTACTGCGCCTCCTTTATGTGTATCCGCGCCTTCCCCGTATATCCGACGCGCGACAAGAGCCCTTGTTGCTCGACATTTCTTTCTACTCCTTTCCGATTCAAGTTCGCAAGAGTGTCGCTATTCCTAGTGCTTTGCACACTAACGTGTAAGCGGAAAAGATTATCTATTACACCTCTATTTGAGCTTGTCGAAAGTGTAGTGGAAGTCGGTGCTAGGCGATGACATGTGCGCAGGCATAGGTCTCAAAACTCGTCGAGCCTCGAGGTGAGCATTTTTGCACGACCGGGCCATACTTAACAGACTCCCGCAAAGTTGCGCGACTCTAAGCCTCGACTACCTTATCACGAAAACCAAAAAGGGATAACCTTTAGGTCTATTTCCATATCGCGTTCTACTACCCTACGACTGAGTCTGCTCTTGTCGGACGAGCCATTTTCATATTAAGGCATCAGGTTGGCTTTCCTAAAAACGCCCACAGTCTCTAAATCCAGACATGTTCGAGCCAGCTCTTTGAGGGCAGCCACTAGCAGCCTAAAATCCCTGGCCTTATCTGTGCTGGAAGGAAAGCCAGGATGGATGTTTCAAGAGATCAGTAAAGAACAATGCTTAGCGACGAAGCAGATCGATTGGATTTGATTGATAATTGGCCTATTGGTTTGCACCCTGAGATTGCGCGGATGATGGGGCTTCTCGCTCCAATAAGGATTGATTACAGAATTGACAAAACGGACTTATCGAAGCCACGTAAATGTTCAAATAGGGAGCAACATACGCCCCCAATTACTGCTAGTTATTGAACCCTCCTTCTTATTACTAGCGCTGTGGCCGTGAATAAGATTGATCGCATTCGGCAGGCAGTCGAGGGACTCGATCTACTGGAAAGGAACGATAGACAGATCTCCAAGGATGGCAATGTCTACTAATCCATCCGTGAATCCTTTAAGCGTCCACAGAGCCACGGGGTATATATGGATAGCTAGACTCCGTTTGAGTATGTATGCACCTACCACTCGCACAATATGCGAGTGTTGGAGACGTGTCAAATGCTCGACTTCGGTGATGGCATCGTCTTTCTCCAGTACTCGATTGCATTCGATAGACTTTCGTGTCAGTCGAATCCAACGACACTTGAGGCTCTCCATTATAGCGGACGCCACCAGACCAGTCTAGCTCATTTTCAGGGCCGAGGAGGATACCTCGAGAATGTAAGTACCTCAACTCGATCCAGCTGTCTAGGCCGCTGATCGCAGAAAAGTAAGCGAATCGAGGGATGATAGGTTGTACAGTAATTTCAAAAGACCCGGTTGATGCTACTCGGGAAGGGTTAGTGCTTCGCCAATAGCGACAAACTGATCCCGACTCTGGGCAATTGGTTTGTACGCCTTTTTTCCTTAAATCCAAATGGGTCATTGCTATTTGCTTGCAGACGCACAATGGTGAGATATGGTAAGGCGATGTCGAAGGCTCTAGAATTGAGGAGGGCCCTCCTGCGAGGCGAACGGCCCGCGGCTATCTGGTTGACAAGGCAGAAAGCCGTGCGAACCTGCCTAAAGGTGAAGCGCTGGTGAATGAAATTATTCGGTGGATGATCACTGCAAACCGCAGCAATGCGTCTCATGAAGTGGGCGTCGGTATACTCTTGCTCAACTATATCCAAAATGCCGGTGCCAATACAGAGTGAAAAGGGTATGCAGATGTACGCTAAAGTTCCAATGTTTTGGGCGCCATGATCTGGGTTGATAGAGTAAACGCGATGATTTTCGTTGGCCCTTTTCCAGTTGCTGAAATGCTAATAGCGACGTGGCGGCCGCGACGTCCCGTCATCTGATGACCGTCCCTACCTCTTCAAAGTCTGCAACTCAAAGTATGTCAGCTTACGCGAGGAGCAAAGCAGACAAGAAGTATTGCACATGGTTTGAGGCTCAACAATATATATGCTCGCGGATATGGGTATGTAAAACACAGATTGTCCGAAACGCCCATGCGCCACCTCAAGCGATAGCCCCGAAACCGTGACACAGTTTTTCCAATATGGCGTAATTGTGTTTGCGCATCAACAACATAGCATCGAGAGCACTGTTATGCTTTAGGACTCCTAATCTTCAGCTTCGCTTAGGTCTAGGGCTCTTGGAGGACCTCGGGCTCCTAGGCACCAGACCCTCACCCTGGGCCTTCATCTTTTCCATTGCCTGCTCTACCTGCTGCTGCTTCTTTGACACATGTTTGTGGCGCTTCTCTGCTTCATCCTCAAACTCTTGCGCAAGCTTACGCTTCTTCTGCCTGGCTTGCTTCGTACGCTGAATGATGTCCTGGAAGCGATCAAGGAACCAGTCGCCAGCATCCTCCCACTCATTAGTAGGCAGTGAATGGAAGAACTCGGCTTGTTTGGTATTGTCAAGGTGTTTCTGTACCAACACAATGCGTTCAACCAGAGGCTTTTGGAGATCTTCCTCTGTAAGCACAGGAGCTTTCGAACGCGGATCAGTGTCGAAGCTCTCGCTTATAAGACGGCCATAGTTCATTCTGAACAGAGTCTCGGGGTCGTAGTCTTCTTGTGGTCTGACCTCAGGCTCATCAATTGGTGCTTGCTCGATTGGCAGTTGGTATATCACTTGTTCCGGTCTTGCGTGCGCTGAGGATGGGCGCTTTGGGGGTGCAGATGCCTCGATCGGCTTGATATTGTTGGACTGGAATTGGACCCGGAAGGGACCGGAGTGTTGGCGATGGACATGTTGTTGATTGTTGGCCTGGTCGTTTGCAGTCTGTTGGAAATTCGGACGGATTGGATGTGCAGCAGGAATGCCAGTGTTAGCCTGACTATAGCTGGGTAGCTGACTGGATTGTGGGGTGATAATGTGTTGCTGGAAGCCTTGCGATGCCCTCGCGGGTTGCACAGAAGGTGGTGTAGCGCGGAACTGGTCACGGAGCTGTGCAGACTGCTGAAATATTGCGGAAGATTTCTGTATACCCTGTTTAGGAGCCGGCATTTGCAGCATCTGCTGGCGCTGCGTAGGCTGCGCTGCGTGTTGTAGTGGAGGCACAAATTTCATTTTGGGGCGTTGGGAAGAAGGAGAAACATGATCGCCATTATAGCAATAGTCGGACGGTGGCTCCTGTCCACCTCCTGCTTCGGAAGGTTCGCCATTCGTAGTGGTCGGGTATGAGTCGCCTTCGACAGCGTGGAATCCAATTCGACCCGCTTGTTCTAAGAATGCAATCTTTTCATCAGGAGGGTAATGGGAGAAATTATGTGCTTTCAAAAACTCTTCTTCTTCCTGCGTGAACTTGTGGTTTCCGTAGTCATACAAGTCATCTGGCTCTTCAGAGGCTGATTCGCCGTCTCCTTCGTCATCTCCCTCGTCGTCTTCTGCGTCCAAGCCAAAATCCTGCCCCGGCTGTTGAAATGGAAGCTCTTGCTGCTGGCTTCCTTCCACTCGAACAATGGACTGGTCAACCGTAGTGTCCAGACTCTCTGCATCAGTGTCGTAGAGATCTTGCTTCTGGCCACGACCTTGGGCTGATCGATTACGTTGGGGAGGGTTCTGCATGACAGCTGAGATGTTCTGAGCATTAACAAATCCACGCGCCGGGATCCCAGGCGCTTGCTGAGGTTGTTGAGAAGGCAGTCCATTTTTCGTTGGTAACCTTACATTGGCAGCAACGGCCTGCCGGTCAGATCTGGGTACAGGCTGGGCATTGTGCGGGCTGCCAGTGTTACGATCTCTGACGAAACCTTGCATAGTTTCGGTGAGAAATCAGCGCGCTCAGCTTGCGGTACGCTTATCTTTTGGAAAGGTTGGGTTCTTGTGTCTTGGGTTGGATATCGAAAGGTGAGTATGGGAGTTGGAACGGGAAAGCGCGTCGCGTACACGCTCTAACCCGATCCAGAAAGGCCTCGGTTTCTCCAAAGTGAGCTTAGCATTACACTGACGGTATCTTATCTCCGAGCACGCTGCAGTGGCTACGAGATTCCCTTTGCCTGTCTACGACGTCTGTAAGTCTGCAATTGATGTTTGGAGGTCGCATCACTAGTTTGATCCGTCAATATGAGCGAGTGTTATCTCTACAGGCTCCCAAATGAGGTACGGCATCTTCACCTGCTACCTAACCCCATCCCAGCTAATTATTGCAGCTGCTCCTCCACCTCTTCACGCCGATACCGACACCCGAACTGCTTTGCTTGACTATCATCTCGCGCCGTATATATTCGCTCATTCTCCGCATTCTGCATAACCGCCTCATAGCTGCCGCCGAACTCCACTCGCACTCTGTGCTTCTCGAATGCTTCCATCCCTCTGCGAAGCTTACCGAGCCGCCCTACTTTTGTACATACCGATGCACCGATGGCTTGACGCGATACGATGAATACGACCCAAGCAAGAATAATGTGGGTAGGCTGGGCGAGATGTACAACATGTACTCCCGATTTCGCCCACACCGACGTGAACTAGAGACTGGTGGCAAGAGGGTGAAACCACGACTGGGAGACGTTCCGGACAGTCGCACTTTTCCAGGAGCTGTGCAGGACCGGTATGAGGGCGAGGTTGTCAAGCAGACGCTAAGCCTGGAGGCCCATGAACTATTCACGCAGTTGGTTGCGCAGACAAACTTGGTCAAAATTGGAACCCACAACCTCTTTACCAACTTTGTTGACGTCGAGGAAGGCGTGCTTAGAGTTTGGAGAGATTGGCTGAGGGATATCTCAGCCAAAGGCACCGCGGTCGAAACGGCGGTGCTCAACGAGGTGGTTGCAGAAGTAGGCAAGGGTAAAGAGGCCATACGAGAAGTGGTCGAAGAAAAGGCAGACATTGGAGATCCGCGCATCTTGTGGGTCACCCCGAGGAATGACAGTGGCATACGCTTCAACGTGCGCGAGAGGAAGCTTCGCAGGGACGCACCCATTCTGATCAGCACGGATGAGGATATGCCTGTCAATTACGAGATCGAGTATGAAGGTAGATCATTCAATTGTTTTTCCGATACATCAGCTTGGTCGCTAATATCGGACAGAACTCCTCATTCGAACATCGCATCTCTTATTAATGCTCGAGAAGTCCATGCTGCAGGAGGACAACTCATCGGGAAAGGCAATCGTTTTCGGTTCTTTCGGATAGCATCAACGATTACACAGCAAATCAAAAAGAAATCAGTTCAACCAGAATTTCGGTCCAGATCCTCGGCTGATAGTGGAGTAACCCCCTCTTTGCCGGAATAGAGCAAACATCACTTGCTACCATACAGCATGCCCCAGAGCCCCATAAGAGCGCGAAAAGAAGCTTACGCTGTCAACAAAGCAAAAAAAAATAGTATCAGGTATGTGACCTCGAGGCGATTTGAACGCCTAACCTTCAGGAAGCTCCAGGTGGGTACTGGAATCTGACGCGCTACCATTGCGCCACGAAGCCTGATTGGATGAAAGAAATCTGCAGTAAAAATATATATGTACTTTGCAGTGCAATAACTCAACAGTGATCGACCTACCTGCATCGCTAACATCACATGAAAAGGCCACGTCTTTATTTTTTTCAGACTACACACGCTACTCCTACTATGACTAGCACCAACGCCCGCTGCATGTATTCCTTCGCCTCCACTAGACTCTATTCATCAACAAAAATCCAGGCCGTTCTCCAAGGTTTACCAATCAACCAATGGAATACCCAGAGGTTCGACTTATCTGATCCCTGTCTACCTCATGCTGCAAAAAAAAAGCTCTCCGCACTGAACCAGTGCCCGGCGCAAAAAGATGGTAGCTGTTCTCCGCTCCCAGAATCGAACTAGGGACCTTTCGATAACAATAGCTATTACAGTCGAACGTGATAAACCAACTACACCAAGCGGAGTGATCCAGGAGAACCTGGGCTTGTTGCTGATGGACAAATTTTGAATTAACAGGTATAAAATTGGGTTGAATGTGAAGCTTGACTGGAGGGTAGAAGCTGATCGAGCGTGCTGAGGATAGTAATTGCACTTAATTTGAGAGCCACGGCAAGGTGGTGGGGTTGGCGCTGGGAAGGGAAGGGATTTGCGGTGAACTTCGGCGGCATGGTATGCGAAAATCTAGACAGCCTCACTGTCTCCGAACGAGCCCAGAGAATGTACAGACCAGGGAAGGAAAGACTACGTTATGATGTTATGGTTTGAGGAAGGACTATGCGTAGCAACAATGAATCTCAGGGACCAAAGTCGGGTCGGCATGGTTGGGGAGAATTCCAAAAACCATACTGTTGGAATTCAAGATAAGCTGCCCATCCGAACGAGTCTTGAGCGCTCTTGGTTGAAGAACATTGCAGGTTCCGATATCGCTTGTTGAAGCGCTAAGCTATTAACTCATTGAAAAGGAACCTTGGTTCGCCTGGATCTCACCGCCTGGTGTCGTTACTTGAAAGTTAGGACAATCTTTGCGTACAGCAATTGCAAGCACTTCCTCTTCTCATTTTGTACTATTGCTTACTCCTTTACCAACGTCCACTAAATCACCCTCTGCGGGCCAGCTCAGCGCAATCAAACTTGCAATGTCAATGAAGAGCGATGAAAGTAACCCGAGTTAAAGGCTTTTTGGGTCGCTCCTACTTTTAAGAAATAAAGTGATTCCTGTTTTCATTGTAATATTCTCGGTTGCGTTTCGGGAGGGCCGTTACGGAGCTCACAGGAACCGCTCTTCAGATACATCAGAGTGCAGCAAGCAGAAGACGCCCCCGCCATTTCTAATCGTTTGATTCATAGGTCTTGATAATTTACAAAAGAAATAAAGACGAAGCAATCATAGTTCCCACCATAAGTGGCTGCATGAGCCGTGGGGTATCTAATAAAAAGGAAGAAGAGGTTCCCGACGCTCTTGTTAATAGGCAACCGGTGCGTCTGAATGTTTCGTCTTGTAATAAAGCTTCCTCCCAAGATGCCCTGAACGCCGCTGATGTCCTGCCGTACAAAAGAAAAGAAAATGCTGCCCCTCGCCTATTTCTCAGAATCGTGCCATTCCGTGGCCCGTAGCTTGCGGTAAGCAACATGCTCATTGTCTTCGTCTACCCATCAACGCCGTATATGCCACTGCCACATTTCCAAACCGAGTTTTATTTTTCAAGGGTTGATGTGGCATATTGAGCTTCCGCGTACTGACACCAGTGTAGTCAGCTAGTCGTCTTGAGCGGTTTCAATCTGAGCGTACTCCATCCAATGACCGTTGGCAGCCTGCTTCCATGTGCGAATGCTGGCGTCATCCCCGGTAGTGACGAGCAGATCACCTGTATCTTCGTTAGCGTTATCCATCCGTATGTTTAGGCGACGCTTACCCATCTGAGAGAAGGCGACACGCCAGGCAGCCCCGTGGTGACCGGTGAGCTCGTCTTTCAGGATCACCTTCTGGGTAATGCGGCCGGGATGCTGTTCGTTCTCAACAGACATGTCCGGCGCCTTGGAAGCCCCAGCTAGCCCAGCTCCTATGCCAGAAGGTGCATTCTGTCGAGTACCCGGGCGGGAAGATACAGATGGCGCCACAGCTGAGGAAGATGTACCAGGTGCAGATGTTTTGTCTCCGGTGGATGTAGTGAGCTCGTAGATACGAATTGCACCGTCCTTGCTAGCTGTTGCCAGAACATCATAGCCTCGCATTGAACCGTTCGCCCAAGCCAAGTCTCGGATGACCTGGCGCGCACCGGTGAGCTTCGCCACTTGGAAGAATCGCTTGGCCTTGTCGGTACGGAAGATGAGGACGTCCTTCATAGCAGAAACGGCAAGGGAAAGCGACTTGCGGTCCAGACCAGCTGTGATGGCGGTCCAACAGGGTAGCTTCTCCTTGTGGAAGACGACCTTGAAGCCTACCTCTTCTTGGCGCTCGGGTGGGTTATTTTCAGAGACCCAGCGCTCTGCCAGGATGGTCCACTCGTGCAGGTTGCTCTGATCCTGGGGCTCGTACACAGTCAGGTAGCCGTCGCGGGTAATTAGGGCGAGCCAGGTCTCTTGCATGATGTTCTTGAAGTCCAGGGACATGAAAGGAGCATTGGTCAGCGAGGCAAGATTGTAGAGCAACTTGAAGCGATTGCCCGACATAGCAACCTCAGTCACATCCTCTTGCCAAAGCTTGCAGCGGCCATCTTCTCCAATGCTGCCGACAACCTCGCCCATGAAGGGGCCGTTCCACTTGACCTAGCATCGAGTTAGCGATATGTCACAAAGGTGGCAAATTCTATGCAGGCAAGCGAAACGAGGCTTGCGGCTGAAGATTGGCTAACTTACATCGACAATCTCGGCATCGTGTGCCTTCCAACTCTCAACCAGGGTCCACGAGTCTTCTTTCTTGTCCCAGACCTTTAGGCGGTGGTCCGAACTCGCCGTGACCATGCGCGTGCCAAAGTAGTTGAAGTCGACGGCAAGCACAAGGTCCTGATGGCCATGCGAGAAGGTCTGAAAGCTGCGCTCGGCCGCCATGGTTTGGTAGGCGCGACGCGCACACAGAAAGGCGGTTTCGAGATGATTAACGACGTGCTGCTCAACGCTGCTGGGGCTACCGTCGGCACAGGGCTCATGAATCAATGGAGCGATCAAGTCTACTTGCTCAATCTCATCCTCAAAGGCGATGGCCAGGTTGAGATTGGATGGGGGTGGACGCGACCGTGCTTCCTCTCGGGTGGGGCTGAGCGAGGACGACTCGCTAACCGCTGCGGAAGGCAATTGGGAAGCCGTCAATCGTCGGAGGAAGCCTGGAGTTGCAAGATGTTGGCTCACGGCGTCAAGTTCATCGAGAAACGGATCGGGCCCTGCAGAGCAGAGTGCCTGGTCGTTGTTGGTCATGATGGTGCCAATGTTCGTGGTTCTATCGTTTCGGGTTAGTAGAGCAGGAAGAAGCCGGACGGACCAGGGCGAAACAACACCTTGCAAGAAAGTCTGCTCACTAAACACCGCGATCACGACTCTGCGCAAATTGCTTTTCTTCAGCCAGTACTTGCTCTCCTCGTAAGCTAAGCCGGATCGGTTTCTGGGCTTTGTAGCTCTCGTTTTAATATATCCCTGTCAGTCCTGAGCACTGTCGAACGTCACGCAAGATCCAGGTTCAGGTCTGAAAAGAGCGAGGTTCGAGGTACGGAGGGGAGTCGATTTCGTGGCGTTGTGAGGGGGTTGCGCGTCCGTTGTTGATCTCGTCGCGAACAAACAGCCGCCAACTACAGGCATTCACGTGCTGGGGTCAGGCTTTTACCTTGACTCTGACCAACATCTTGGTCATAATGACGAGCGTACTCTCATGGGCAGAGTCGCTTTCACTGCTGTCTCTTTCGGTTGCATCCGTCGCTGTGCTGGCAAACACCTTTTACGGTGACGGTGAACCGCTTGTTGCGTCAATAGCATTCAGCGGACTGGCCTTCGTCTCCTGCTACGCACTGATACGCTGGCTTGGAGATGTATTCATGAGGCGTGGTTTCAAAGGGAAAGACCTCTGCAAGCTCAAGCAGACCGAGATGTAAGTGCCAAGCCTTTCCACTTCCCCTAGCCATGCTAATAGGAACAGACCAGAGACTATGGGGGCAGTTTGCGCTATGGTCTATCTCTTCATTCTCACCTTTTTCATTCCCTGGCCGTTCTACAAGGACATTGTAGTCGCGACCTCAGGGGGCGGCAACAGGGACGTGATCAAGGAGCTGGAACTGATCGAGACGGGAAGGTTGCTGCATAGGTTTCCGCACAACAAGCTTGCATCCTACCTATCAGCCATTCTCTCACTTTTCTACATCGTACTCCTCGGTATTGGAGATGACCTGTTCGACATAAGATGGCGACACAAGGTGCTTATTCCAGCCTTTGCAGTCATTCCCATGCTTGTGGTATACTATGTCGACTTTGGTGTCACTCAGATGGTCGTTCCCATCCCGTTGAGACCCTACCTGGGAGAATTGTTTGACCTCGGTATGCTTGGTGTGCAATTGCAGTTTCTCGGGCAGAATGCTGACGAAACACAGGGTGGCTGTACTACGTCTACATGGCACTCATGTCCATCTTCTCGTCCAACAGCATCAACATCTTGGCAGGTATCAACGGCATCGAAGTGGCCCAGTCAGTAGTCATTGCGCTTTTGATCGTCATCAACGACGTTCTCTATCTCTCGCCCTTTACGACCTACCCCCATCCGGCGACCGACTCGCATCTGTTTTCATTGTACCTACTCCTTCCATTTATCGGAGCGTCTCTTGCGCTGTTAATGCACAACTGGTATCCAGCCAAAGTATTCGTGGGCGACACTTACTGTTATTTCGCTGGCATGGTCTTTGCTGTTGTTGCGATTCTCGGACACTTTAGCAAGACGCTGATCTTACTCCTCCTACCTCAAGCGTTCAACTTCGTCTACTCAGCCCCCCAACTCTTCCACCTCGTCCCATGTCCCCGACATCGGCTTCCGCGTTTCAATGCACGGACAGGGCTACTAGAGCCTTCGCGCGTGCAATTCATCAAGCCATTACGACAACCGATAGCGGAGAGCCTCAAGGTGCTGCACCGGCTTCGGATGCTGGATATTGAGATTGATGCAAAAGGGCAGGTGGTCTCGTCGAGCAACTTTACGCTAATCAATTTGTGGCTGGTGTGGTTTGGTCCGATGCGGGAGGATCGGTTGGCCATGGGCTTACTGGTGTTCCAGTTCGCCATCGGAGCCCTGGGCCTGTTTGTTCGGCACCGCATGGCATTGCTTATCTTTACGGCGGACAATTTGTAGGGTCTGATGATATGGTTGACAGTAATTGGATTCCGGCATCGTTGTGCGTTGGACGTGTGCTTTTAGAGGCGCATACTCTTCCGTATCGGCCAATATCATGGCTCCAATACACACAAGGCATGGGCAATTACATAGGCTCCGGAGTGGAATGCACGGCATTAATCATGTTGGCGATGTCTGCTATGTGATGGCCTCGTCCATGTTCAGACGGCGAATGGGAGCGTTGCTAGACTCGCTGACTTTGCAGGGTGCCCGCGAGGCGGTGCACGGCGGGGCATGCCGTGCAGAATGCGGGGCACGAGCGACGTGGGAGCGGCTGCCAACACGTGAGCTGCGAGTCTCGTCATCGGCAGTGGAAGCAGCACCTCAGCAGGCTCCCACTGCGCCATGAGAGATGCGCTGCAAGGTCCCGTGCATAATAGAGCATCGCAACATCAGCCATCACCGACTGTGCCTTGGCAAACCGCGAAGCACCGCAATCCGGCAGCGGTGGGCACCGAAACGGACCGTCATCACTCGCCATGTGATTGGCGGCTGTGCCCCTCTCCAACCTGACTCCGAATATCGGCCTGCATCTTTTTGTGCCTTGTTCGCCTTCCAGCCATTTGAGTTCCACACGCGCGTCTTTTAAGCCGATATCTGCCCTCGGCCAGCTTCTGACCATCCTACTACACTTTACCACTCACCACTCTCGTTACTCTGCATTTGTATTGATCCCCTTGTACAACCTACACTTTACAACTCCACCATGCCGTCTGCCGTGAAACCACCGCAGACCCTGTACGACAAGGTCTTTGAGGACCACATTGTCGAGGAGAAGGAGGATGGCACAATTCTGCTGTACATTGGTACGCGTTGCGCTCTATAGCTGGCTTGTTCTGCTCTAACGATTCCGTAGACAGGCATCTTGTCCACGAAGTGACATCACCAGTAGGCAAACCCCGGGACCCGCAATCATCTACAAAGCAGCGCTCATAAAACACCTACAGCAAGCTTTTGAAGGCCTCCGAAATGCCGGCCGCAGAGTACGAAGACCGGACTGCACCCTTGCCACAGTAGATCACGTATGTCAAAAGTCCGTCAAATCCCGTCTGGCTACTGACGGGAACAGAACATCCCCACTGCCTCGCGGAAAAACCTCACCACGACCGAGAAGTTCATTGAGGAGACCGATTCACGGTTACAATGCATGACTCTCGAAGAGAATGTCAAGGCCTTCGACCTTACATACTTTGGCCTCGACGACAAGAGGCAGGGTATCGTACACATCATCGGTCCCGAACAGGGCTTCACGCTTCCTGGAACGACAGTTGTGTGCGGTGACAGCCACACATCTACACATGGCGCTTTCGGAGCCCTCGCATTCGGTATCGGTACGAGCGAAGTCGAACACGTCTTGGCGACACAGACAATCATCACACAACGGAGCAAGAACATGAAGGTCCAGGTCGACGGCGAGCTGGGACCCGGTGTCGGCAGCAAGGACGTCATTCTGCACGTTATTGGTGTGATTGGTACCGCTGGAGGAACTGGTGCTGTCATCGAATTCTGTGGTTCGGCTATTCGCGGCTTGAGCATGGAGGCGCGCATGTCCATGTGCAACATGTCCATCGAAGGAGGTGCAAGAGCTGGTATGATCGCACCGGACCAGACTACCATTGACTATCTCAAGGGAAGGCCGTTGGCACCAAAGGTTGACAGCCCCGAATGGAAGAAGGCATGCAGCTATTGGCTAGGCCTCAAGTCGGATGAAGGCGCAAAGTACGACATTGAGGTCCTGATCGATGCAAAGGACATTGCCCCTACCGTCTCGTGGGGTACCTCGCCCCAGGATGTCATCCCCATCACTGGTGTAGTACCCGGCCCCGATGACTTCCAGGACGAAGTCAAGAAGCTGGCGTGCGAGCGTGCACTCAAGTACATGGGCTTGACTGCTGGTACCCCTATGCAGGAGATCCCTCTTGACAAGATCTTCATCGGATCCTGCACCAATGCCCGTATCGAAGATTTGCGCTCCGCTGCGCAGATAGTCCAAGGCAAGAAGGTCGCTTCCAACATCAAGCGTGCCATGATCGTGCCCGGATCTGGTCTTGTCAAGAAGCAGGCGGAGGCGGAGGGCCTCGACAAAATCTTCAGCGATGCCGGATTTGAGTGGAGAGAAGCTGGTTGCTCAATGTGCCTAGGAATGAACCCAGACATTTTGTCTCCTGGCGAACGATGCGCTTCAACGTCAAACCGTAACTTCGAAGGCCGACAAGGTGCTGGTGGCCGAACCCATCTTATGTCGCCCGCCATGGCCGCAGCCGCCGCTATCGTAGGAAACCTGGCCGATGTACGAAAACTCGCGCCCCAAGTCCCAGCACAAGCCAAGGGTTCGCCCAAGATCGAGCTTGACGCTCACGTTGAGCCACCAACCAGCGACGACGAGTTCGAAAAGATCATGGACCTTCCCACCTCTGAGCCCCAAAACACTGCTTCCAACACTGCCAGCACACGTGGTGCTTCAGCCGGCATGCCCAAGTTCGAGACGCTCCGTGGAATCGCAGCGCCCATGGATGTAGCTAACATCGACACCGACGCCATCATCCCCAAGCAATTTCTCAAGACAATCAAGCGCTCCGGTCTCGGCAGCGCTCTCTTCCACGCCTGGCGCTACGAAGCCGGTAGCGACGAGGAAGACCCATCGTTCATTCTGAACAAGGAACCCTACCGCAATTCAAAGATCCTCGTCTGTACTGGACCCAACTTTGGTTGTGGATCGAGTCGAGAACACGCGCCATGGGCTCTGCTGGACTTTGGTATCAAGTGCATCATCGCTCCTTCGTTTGGCGACATCTTCTTCAACAACACCTTTAAGAACGGCATGCTGCCCATCCGCATTGAAGACACGGCCACCATTCAACGCATCGCTGACGAAGCGAGTGCCGGCAAGGAGATTGAGGTCGATCTCCCTAACCAAGTCATCCGCTCTGCTGATGGCGCCGAGCTAGCCAAGTTCGACGTTGAAGAGTTTAGGAAACACTGCCTCGTCAACGGACTCGACGACATCGGTTTGACCATGGCGAATGTCGACAAGATTGAGAAACATGAGCAGAAGCGCACAGCAGTTTGGCCGTGGCTGGATGGTAGTGGTTTCTTGCGGAGGCATGGTAGGGGACCGGTCAAGGTTCAGGCACAACCTGTTCCTAAAACGAACAGAGGCGAGGAACTCAAGGAGCCGCTTGAGTGGTAAAAGGATACCAAAGTGGTGAAAAAGTGATATGTTTTTACTGGGATATTTGGGAGTCTCTATGTTTTTTCTTTTTCAGTATTGCCGAGCTGGCTTGCTCTGCGCTTTTGATGGCAATCTCGAACGCTAGATAATTATGTGGAATGACATGGAATGAATTTGCAATGTGCCTGGTCGGAGAAATTGCGTGCTGGCGATCAACTGGTGTTGATGTTATTAATTCTTTTACCGGATTGATTTTCCAGCTTGTGGTTGGTATACGGCTGAACTTTTGCAAAAGCATCCGCGCTATGCTAATCCACGCATAGCCTTTGTAACGCCCATAACACCCATACGTTTCCATATCCCACACTATCGATGCGCAGCTGCCGCGTCGTTGTACCCTGAGACTGCGCTTGTCTCGCTTTGTCCCATCTACCGTCCCAGCTGTCCCGCAAGTCCAGGTCCATCCCTCGTCCATCCACCTTTCCTCATACCATCCTCGATCCTGCTCCAGATCCTCTCGACAACCTCCCTATCCCTCCACCTGCCCTTCTCACTACCCGTCCACTTGTCCACGGCAACGGGCAGCACACCGCGACCCAGCTGCTTGACCGTCTCGGGCGGCTCCTCAGAGCTCCAGCCAACAAAGATACCCGGGTAGTTTGCAAACAGCTCAGCAGGCTGCGTGTACTTGTAAGACTTGAACTGCCAGAGCTGGCCGGTAGTGAAGATGCCCACGACACGGCTCCAGTAGGTGGGTTTGAACGAGGCGGTGCTGTCGACGCAGATGAAGGTGAGGGGTTGCGAGGATATCGAGGGAAGCAGGCGTTGGATTTGTATCATGTTTGCGCTGGCCGAGGTGGACGATGAGTCTGTGGTGTTTGGGGGCACGAAAACGCCGTCGGACAGGAAGGTTTTTACGTTGGAGGTGCGGAGTAGGGAGGAGGCGGAGGGGGAGAGCAGGATGATGGGTTGCAGACGGCGTTGCGGCCGCTTTTGGAGGTTTGCGACGAGTGCGGGTTGCGGGGCGGGGAGTTTGGAGTCGGAAGGGCGGGCGCGGAGGAATGTACTGGCGATTTTGCGGTAGGGGGAGAAGTCCTGGGTAAGAAAAAGTGTTAGTACGGCGTTGCCTTGTGACATGCTCAATGGAGCTCTTTTTTTTAAAGGAAGAAAAAGGGGATACGTACGACATTCTTGGTGCCCCTTAACACGCTGTTGTGATCTCCCATCTTCCTCTCTCCATCGTATATCTGTAGTAACCGCGCATCCATCATCTTCCCTGTACTTCCCACCTTGACGCCCTTGCCTCCATCGACTGGGACGCCTTTTCCTCCTGCTATTGCTGCTGCATCTCCGGCTGCTGCACTCAGCGCGCCGCCATCTATAGCAGCGATGCTATCACTGCTCTCCGTCTCTCCACTCAACCAGGCAATCAACTCAATCTTTTGCGCAAACGTCAAGTTCTGCACGCTGCCACCCGCTCCACTCGGGAGCTCCTCGTTCAGCGTCTGTACGGCAGCGAAGTAGTCCGTCACCGAAGCGTCTTTGTTCAGCCAGGCAAAGTAGCAGCTGCGCAAATCGACGGCCTTGCCATCAGGCGCGAATCGCGTGGGCGTGCCGAGAGCAAAGGTTCGATGGTCGCCTGAATCGGTGTTGAAAGAAACGTGCGTGGCGAGGGCGAGGTCGGATACCGTGTCTGCAGGTGTGGGAGTTGGGCTCGTGGTGAGGATGGGGGTTGCGCTGGCTTTTATGCTAATGCGCAGGTTGTAGAGCGCGTCTGCGATTTCGGCTTCAGCGGCAGCCATCTTCAGCGAATATGGCGCGTCGGGCGCGTGGCAAAGGGGTTGCGACGTGGGAGGCTGTGCGAGGAGCCGCTGGAGATGGTGGTTGAAGTGCCGGTCGCGACAATGCGATGGGGACTTTTGGGGTGGACGCCCGGGGTTTCTCCGACTGGGGACGTGCCTCGGAGTGACGCCCTGCTTTGCTACGTACTTCACCTACACCAAATACCCCAACTGCTGACTCAACTATTGGGCTTGAGATCTTTTGACTCTGCTATGAAAAAGTCTGCTAACGCTCTCTCGCGATGAAATGATGTGCTTACTACTTCAAATTCCGGCTTCATCTTACAATTCAACCGCAAGCAAGTCGTCACCAGTGAAACCGTCGATTGGTGCCACATGTGTTCACTGCGTGGGCTAACTGCTATCTCGTTTCGGCTTGTTGCCCTCATATCGTGTGTCGCGTTGTCAATATCGGGTTGATATTCTGTCTAGGCCTCTTTCACTCTCACCTTCGCCATCCGCATACGGCCCCATGACGCGTCTGATAGTCCTAATAGACGCGGATATCAGGCATCCACCTCTCCAAGCTTCCACCGGCTATTGTTTACTCTGAGCCTCTCTCTGAACGCCGTGAACTCCAATCTCCACCCCATTTTTACTGCCCGCGTGTAACGTTTCTATCACCCAGGGTTCAGTCTGGGCGTCGCGGGACAGCGAGGCCAGCCTCCTCCCCCTTGGATGCATAAACAGCCCTGTCTGCCCATGTTGGCTCTCCATCGATTTCGCTACACATTCACTTCGAACTCGCCGACACGCCCTTCTTCATACCCTCAACTTCTATCATCATGGCCATGTCCAGAAAAGGCTTCGCCGCAACCGCGCAAGTAATACTAGTACTCACTTTCCTTACCCTATAAAGTTGACTGACTGACCTTGGCAAGAGCTGAGAGACAGCCACTGCCTCAATTAGCGAAGACAACAAGAATACGTATTGCCTTTCCGCCCATTTCTTGCTAACCACCGCCAGTTAAGTTGATTCCCTTCGACCGTTTCTACCAACGCTATACCGAGCCTGAGTCTGTCGCCAAACAATCAAACAACCAGCCGCGATGCTCATTCACCAACAGCTTTCACCCGCTCGACGATTAGCGTCCACGTCAAGCCACAAGAGTCATCACATGCCCGCAATCGACTTCCTCGACATATGGATGCTGCTTATAGATAGCAGTGAAGCTTAAGTCCACCCCTCGCTTCTTACGGAGCCTCATTAACAGTACGCAGACTGGGTTCTTCTCTTCTCGTGTACCTCACCCCACTTCACTTTACTTGGGGTCACCAAGATCCATGAACCCTAGCTGCAGCTCGCTCGTCCGACCAGAAGCCTTTCAGACCTGAGCAGCATTGCCTCGGCCTCAATGGAAAGTCTCCCGATCTTTTGTGTCAGTGCGATGTCACTCCACCGATTCTGGGTCTGAGCAAAGGCTTGCGATCATCATGTCGGCGCCTCTCACTGCAGCGGGGGTCCGGGAACGGCGATAGGCTTCTGGAAAGCTTGTTCGCGTTGCCTTGAGCATTGATGGAAGGCTTCCCGGCTGTGTTTCGGTGTCTACATCGCCCCAGCGGGTCAGTGCAGTAGAAGCTTGTGATGGGTTGGTGAAGGGTGTTGTGAAGTGGTGGTGCAAACCGGGCAATATTGGTTGCAGAAAGTTGGAGATGGGAGGTGAAATTTGCTGGTGACTACATGCATTCTTGTAATACTGAGAACCTGTTGCTTTATCCACCCCTTGCTCTACCGTGATATTCTTTGACTTGCTTACACAACCGCCTTGCTTCCTGATGTGATTATGGTCATCTTCGTCCTAAATGCAACTCCAAGTGATGGATGCCTGTCTCTACTCTAGAGGGTCATCTCCGGAGTCTGCTGCCAGTGCGTGGTGAGAACCCAAGCCTAACTAATGGCAGACGCGTACGCGGATTTCGCGCCAGTTACCATTCGCGCTGGGACTCTAATTTGTCCGGAGATTGGTTTTGCAAGCGCAAGCAGGGCGCTGATTACTTCGTCGAGATGCTGGTGGAATGGACGGAAGAAGTGCATAATCTCCATCTTCTCGGTATTTCGCCAAGGTCCATGGCCCTCACCTTGGAGCAAGATGGCGATAGATTATTCTGGAACAACTTTCGCACTGCGGTTAAATCCCAGCAAATTATTCTCCAAAGCCTTCGATCCGATAAAGAATCACCGTGCCCAATCTCTTCCAACGAGATGTTCATAATAAATGCCTATCCGCTGCCGTACGACTTCCCAGCTTGGCTGCCCAAAAGTTTAGAAGGCCTACTCGCTGAGGAAGGGCATGCACGGTATGAGGGAGCCATCGAAGCTGAAGATTCGATCTTGCCGAGTTTGACATGTTTCAGCTTCCTTGACGAGAACCATGGAAATGCGCAGCTTGAGCTTCAAGAGGTGCACTCGTGGCTTGTCGAAGGGCCTGAAACAATGGGACTGGCAACAAGGAATGATATAGGAAGATTTATGAATTGAAGGGTTCCCTATTCCTTCAGATTGGACATGCAGCAGTCCGCTCAAGGAGAAGAAGAAGATTTCGGTCTCTGCACTCCCATGGCAGACATATATGGAGACTAGTGCGTTGGCGACAGGCCGGATCAGAAGACTGGTCATGTTCGCGGGATATTTTCGACGAGAATTAGCGGTTGCACACAAAAACAGAGTCTACAGCTAATAACAGGTGTGGCCTTCAACGACAGTCCAGGTTTCGAGACGTTGACACCTTGGGTCAATACGATACAAGGATGTACTCCGGATCCAGGATTCAGGGCATTCATCAATACTTGCACGTCACAAACAAGCACTTCCAGAGAGCACACAAACCCTTGTCTGAAATAGTAATGGTATTAACATCTATTCATATACTCATAATGACATATTATCTTTTGTATCTGTACACACAAAACTCTATTGTCCAACAACAGTAAAGCTGTCCTTGACCTTCAAGTCGCGACTGCTCAAACCAACCCAGATGTTGAACTCGCCCTCGGGGATGACCCACTGCTGGCTCACAACATCCCAGTAGCTGAGATCTCTGCGCATAAGCTCGAAGCTAACGCTCTGGCTCTCGCCCTTCTCAAGGTGCACCTTCTCGAAGCCGCGAAGTTGGCGGACAGGAGTGCCAGCAGGGGCAGAAGAAGGTAGACCGACATAAAGTTGGGGAACAGCGGCGCCGAAAACGTCACCGGTGTTGGCAACGGAGACGGTCACATAGTAGAGAGACTCCCAGAGAGCGGGGTTACCGCCGGGCTTGATGGGAAGCTGCTCGGGCATAGCGGTGATGTTGTGTTCGAGAGGACAAGACTGGATGTCGGAGATGGAGAAGGTGGTGTAGGAGAGACCGAAACCGAATTCGTAGCGCACGGAAATGTTGTGCATGTCGAAGTGACGGTAATCAATCTCGAGCTTCTCGTCGAACCAGCTCTGCCAGTCATTGAAGCCGTCGGTCTGGATCTCGGTGGTGGGGGGCGCGTTGTAGTCCTCGCCCTTCACGGCGATGGTGTAGGGGAGATGACCGGAGGGATTGACCTTGCCGTAGAGGAGATCGACGAGAGAATTTCCAGATTCTTGGCCGGGGAAATGAGCAGCAAGGATAGCGGTAACGTTGGGGTGGTCGGACCATGGCAAGTCGTTGATACCAGCGGAATGGGTAACGACAACAGTGTTGTTGCAGTAAGACGCAACGGACTCGACGACGTCGTCACCGTCCCAGTCAGATGAAAGGTGGGCGCGGTCAGCAGCCTCCTCAGCCCAGGTCTTGAGCATGACAATGCAGACTTCGGGGACAGCGCGGGGAATGACAAGTTGGCTGATTTTGTTGTTAGTGAGGTGAGTGTTGTTAAGGAAGTACTGCACAATGCCGCCATCTGTTCCAACGCGTTCCTGAATAGCGTGGAGAGGCGAGATCTGGTAGGTAAATTGTCCGGTACCAGAGCCACCACCAGCAAACAGACTACCGTACTCGTAGTTCTGCTGGTTGATGACGGAGCTGCGAGCTGGGTTTCCGGCGTCGTTACCGAAGACAGCAACGTTGCGAGGAGCCTTGAAGGGCAGAGTGCGGTCGACGTTCTTCAGGAGAACGCTACCAGCAGCACCATGACGGCGGATGAGCTCGGCGTGGTTACGGCGGACATCACGGCTGGCCTCGCCAGTCAGGTTGTACTCACGAGTCCAGCTACTACGAGGAGAGAAGGTGTTGAGGTCAGCAGCTGAAGGGTCGATGGTGGGGAAGTCCTGGTCTTGACCGAGCTGGAAGTAAGGTGTCATGATACGGACCACCATGTCATCAATGCGGGCCTTGTCGACGGTACCGTTGTTGACAGCAAGAGTGACATTTCCGCCAAAGTAAGAAGGAGTGCCAAAGTTCAGGCCGTAAGCTCCAAGGCCTCCGGGCATGTTCATGTCAAGACCAGCCTCGATTGAGGCAACACCGGAATGGGTAGCACCCCAGTCAGACATGACGTATCCCTGGAAACCAAGCTCAGTCTTAAGCAGACCGTTCTGAGAAGCTGAGTTCTGGCATCCGTAAGATCCGTTGATCCTCTGATAGGAGCACATGAAGCTGGCAGCGCGGGCCTTGACGGCGTTGGCGAAAGGCCACATGTAGAGCTCGTGCATGGTACGGTCGTCAATGTTGGCCGAGAGAGCAGCTTGCTTCTGCTCAGTGTTGTCGTCCTCCCTATAGGTAGGGTTTCGCATGGTCTCCTGCTCATTGCCTACCCAATGCTTCGCGCAAGCCTGCACACCTGCGTCTTGGGCAGCCTGAATGGTCTTCTCCATAGCTACACCGCTAAGGTATGGGTCAGAGGAAAAGCCCTCCCAGTTACGGCCTGCATAGGCAGAACGTCCGAGTGGTCCTGCAACAGGACCAAGGAGGACGTGGGCACCCTTGGCCTTGAACTCCTGTCCCATAGCGTGACCGCGCTCGTACATGATATCCTTGTCCCACGTGGCCCCAGCAGAAACACCAGCGGAGAAAACACTGGCGTAGTCGGCCACACGGATAGCAAGAGGACCATCCTGAAGGCACAAACCAGGGAAACCCAGACGAGGAATAGCAACGATATTGCCAACACAGGGTCCAGCTTGACCAGTGACCATGTCAGCCTTCTCCTCAATGGTGAGCTGGGCTACGAAAGCTTTCGCCTTCTCAAGGCCCATCTCCCATCCGCCAGCTCCGGTCGCGTTTGCTACCTTACATTAGAGCTAATTGAGACCCGAATGAACTTTCAGAGTAGTACTTACGCGACGGGTAGACAGCTGGCGAAGAACCATACTCAGTGAGAATGGTAGTGTTCAACGGCTGGACGTAAATAAACGCATCGTCACCACGAGAACCAGCGTCGAAAGCCTGAGCATGAGCAGCAGCCAGAAGGGCAGAGCCTGAGAGCATGGCTGAGAGGACAGAAGGCGCCATGATTCTGGATTGTCAAAGGAGAATCGAAAGCCTGAATGCCCATCACCATTGTCGTCCTTCGTTACTTTATATATTTCCAATGTTCTGTACCCCCGGACTACACTGGCCCGCCCGGTGGCACTTCAGCACGCGAATTAATATGTACACAGGCCGACGATGTAACCATACCATGTACCGAAGTTTGCCCGTCCGGATTGCGGAAACTCCACAAAAATGTGTCATGCCAGAATCGTTCTCGTATTGCCAGTAGCGACGTCATCTCAAGGTTGCGGCAGGAGCGCCAAGATGGTGGTTCGATAGGTCTCGGCAGATGAATGTGGAGCAGACTTGTCAACAATCATGCCAATCAAGCCGATCTAACCAAATTTAGTAAGAGCCTAGCCTACCCAAGCTAGTGAAATACCATATTAGGTTAGAGCGGCTTGATTGGCTTGATTGTTGACAAGTCTGATGTGGAGAAACGCCATTGAAGAAGTCGGAGGTGAAAGGATCTGACTCGTGTAAATCTGTGGGGATCATGAAGCTGCCTCCATGACTCGTCTCCACGAGTCTGCGCCGCGTCATTGCTATCACTCCGTTAGGCTTACCAATTGGTTGTAGTTCGGTAGGGCGCTCCCGAAGCAAGCATGATTGACAGTTCATTTTTCCCCAAAGCTTATGTTGCCATGGCCTTGGGAAGGCTTGGAAGCCTGACTACGCCATCGTAAGAGTAACATTCCCCATAATCAAGCTCTGCACAGCGCCCAATGACCGTATTTGCTTCCTGGAACATACCCAGACCGCGATTCATGTACTGGGGGAATCCATCTCTAGCGACAACGCAGCCATTCCAGGGGGCGCGCTCCACGCCCCAGCCTTACTCCTATCTTCGCAAAGCGGGGCAAGCATTGCGCTCATATGGCCGAGTAAAAGTCCCGTCAAGCTCATAATGCCATCGTCACGAGGCGCGCAGGGTTGGTTGAAGAATTTCTGCAAGCATGCAAAAGTGCAAGCGTCGGGGCTGTGGTGTCTTTTCGGTAGGCGCTAAACCGATGCTGGGAAAGCATCCTGGAAAAGACGCTAGTATCGGAAGTGTCGTATGGGGATCGGCTCCAGAGCTCCACAGTAACTCCCTACATTACCTGGCTTCTCCGCAACAAGTCACTCTGGGCCGAAGTTAAGCCTCTCGCGGAGTGAAGATCGCCAGGTTAAGCGTTGGATCTTCAAGGTGAAAAATATTCGGCATCATTGCTTGCGACCAGAAAAGACGCTTGCCGAATTCGGAGCTGAACAAACAAGGAAGTGACCTTATCTGGTGCCCCAGGCATTGGCCATCTTTGCGAACGGAAGAGAAGACATTCGGAGACGCGACAGCCGCACGTAATTCACGCTCATGAGGCTCTTCGTCGGATGTCGGGTCGGAAGACAGGTTAATTGAGATAGCCAGACCTGAATTGATTCTGGACTTTGGTTATCATTTCGTCACCTTGTCACGAGTGAGGCACCTGACAGAAGCACGAGGTACAAAAACATGTTTATCCAGCTACCTAATGTCTGGACAAGAAGAATTCGCTCACAGTAGAATTACAATTCCATGTTAACTATAGTTGCAGCCGCACTCATTCTTCACAAGAAATATTGGGATTCTTATGCAATTGTCTGCGCTGGCCACCACCACCACCAGTCCTTCTTCCCCCGATAGGCCCCACCATGAGCTTAGCCTTCCCCCCATTCATCCATCCTTGGCCAATGTGGATCATCAACCGGACATCGGTCATCCGAAACTACTCATCCATCGCACCTCATCATACCGATGTACACCTACCATCGGCCGCATGCCCTGAGTCGTACAACCGACTGGACCCTCCAATGAAGTCCCATTGAGGTATACCAACACAATCGCAACGCGCGCTGAACGTGGCCCATGCTATGACTACCTCTTGCCCCGACCGCCATTGTTCCAGCCGCTATACTGCCGAATATTACCTAACAAGTCGAGCGCAAAGATAAAAGTCCCACACAAGACCAATAGCAGTGTTCTGTTTACGCGCAAGTCTGAAAACTCATCTTTGAGATATTTTGTCTGTGCCGTATGTAGATGCACCAAAGTGACACTGGGAAGGATGAGACTCTTGTGCAGGCTCCTTCCCGGAGTAGCAAAGGCCTGGCGAATAATTTGTGTGGATGCTGTAATTGAAGTCAGAGACCCGGACATGACGTACTACGAGCATGAGGGACGAAACCCCGAGATGCCCAATAAATGCAAGCGAAGATCCAACAGAGAGCCAGCTCCTTCAACGGCACAGTTGAGGTAGGCATGTCGTGTTTCTATAATGTTCACAATGATTGGACTGTCGTACGAGTTTGAATAGAGCCATGAATACTGGGTCAATCTCCTCTTTTCAGAGTTGGCAACAATCAAGCGATCGGCGTGATTGATTCCTATCTAAGTATCGTGCTTACTTGATTAGGCTGCCTTTAGCCTACATAGGAATCAATCATGCCGATCAGATTGATTGTTGCCAACTCTGCCTCTTTTAGGTATGATGTAGATAGACGCGCATTCTATAAAGATCGAGTCACTGGAAGACTGCCGTCACATCTTGCAAGCTTTTAGCAACTGCAGGGCCCTCTAAAGTGTAAGTCGAGACGCTTGTCGTCGTCGTCGTCGTCGTCAAGAATGTGAACATGTACATGCAGGACTGCAACGTTGTCCTATTCCGACTGTCTTGATGGCGAGAACCTTTTCCTTTGAAAGACATAGCGTGCCTACGAAACAAAGAAAGCGATCGCGGCGCACTCCAGCGAAAAAGGCCACGACGAGTACACTCTACGACTGTTAGGCTACGGAGGAAGAAAAAACAATAAGACAGAGACAAAGAGGCCCCACACCAAAAGGCCCGTTGCAAAGGCAGAACATCCTCTGTGGAAGCCGGAGAGACAAAAGATCAAGTGCCCAATAGTAGGTGTAGAGGATTAGAAAGATAGAATCAATTGGTCAGAGGAAGTCTAATTACAAAACTAATATAACCCAAAAATAGCAGCCGGTCCGTACTTAGGCAGAACAACCACAATCGCTACAACGCTCATTGACAGTCTCAGTAACCAAAACTCACTGCTTTTAAGCAGTTCCAGCATCCTTCTCTCCGCTCCTCTCACCAGGATGGCCACCCTGTGCAGCCATCTGCTCCGCACCCTCGCCCACCTTATCAGCGGTACCCTTTGCCTTGGCGCCGCCTTTGGTCTTGTGCAACTTAGCCTTCAGTGAGCTAAGGTTCGCAACGCGGAAGAGGTAATAACTAAGCACAGCGACAAAAGCGTTGAAGCCGATAAACGCAAACATAATACCAAAATTGCGCCACCTATCACTGTAGAAGATGCTGGAACCAGCGAGGAATTGGTCCGTGCTGCTGAGTGCACAGTAGCGGCAATCCGCCGTGGCATCCGGGTTCTGAATCTGACCACCAGCGACAGCAGCGTAGTCTGCTAGGTACGCACCACAAGATTGGCCTGAAGGAGGGTCAAAAACCGAGACTTCAGAGGCGCTGCATTGCACTTCGCGGCCTGCTAGCATTGTGCTGACGGTGCCGCCGATCCAGTACGTGAAGGGGCTGACGCGGTACATGAACATCCAGAAACCGGGAAGCTGGTCGGGAGTCTGCAACACACCGTTGAACAGGATGCTCATAAGAGTAAGCAAGGAGACGAGTCCGGAAGCTGTTTGCGCATCCGGAAGAGCGGCGATGGTCATGGCGGCAAAGGTAGATGTGTAGACGAGGAGTTCGACGCAGAAGAGCATGACGAGGCCCTGGCGCTCGCTGGATTGGCTCGCGCCGACGACGGGGTAGTAAAAGGTTGCAAAAGTGAGAACACCGGCGATTATACCGTAGGGAATTTCGACAACGATGTTGGCAACCATGAAAGCGACCCAACTGTATGCCTTGGATGGCTTTTCGCGGGACTCGTACAGCGAACGTTGAGTAATAAACAAAGGCTGAATCTGCTGTACGAGCGAGGAGAAAATCGTGGTGAGCATGAAGACGCTGAAAAGGATGGTTTGCATGCCCGCTTGGGTCGTGTTAGCTTGGTAGAAGGAGAATCCGATGAAGAGACCAGCAATAGTGCAAAGACCGAACTTGGCCAAGACGTAGCTGGGCATGCGCCAGTACTGTTGGAAAACGCGGTACGTGCACTCCACAATCTGGGTCGTCAGTGGCATGGCAAACTCGCCGCCACCTGTCTCGCCGGCGATGTCAAGATCTTCTTGCTTCTTCGATTCGTGCAGATCGTCGATTTGCTTCTGGACATCTTGCGCTTGTTCGCTGTGCTTCCATACGTCGAACCAGTCTTGACCCTGGTTGTTCTTTCCGGCGTTGACAATCTCCAACATGTACTCAGCAGGGTTCTCGTCTTCACCGCATTGACGTGCGCCGTGGTTCTCGAAGTAGTCTAGGAGAGTACGCGAGTTATCTCCGAGTTCGCCAAAGTATACTGTCTTGCCGCCGCGGGCAAGGAAGAGGAGCCGGTCGAATTCTTGGAAGAGGATAGCGCTGGGCTGGTGGATGGTACAGAGGACGGCTTGACCGGCTGAGCTGATTTTGCGAAGGAAGGCGACAATGGACCACGAACTCTGGATGGAAGTTAGCAAGCACTCGAGAACCATTTTCCGAAGCAAGTACTACTGACCTGAGAATCAAGACCGGATGTAGGTTCATCAAGGAAAAGAAGGAGCTTGGGCTTTGCGGCAAGTTCAACACCAATAGTCAAAAGTTTACGCTGCTCAACGTTGAGGCCCTCACCAGGAACACCAACCACAGCCTCGGCGAAGTCGGTCATGTTAAGCATCTTGATAACTTCCTCAACATAGTCGTGCTTTTCCTGTTTACTAACGTGCTTGGGCTGTCGGAGCACGGCTGAGAATTGCAGTGCCTCGCGGACAGTAGAGGTTTCGAGATGAAGATCCCTGGTCTGGGTGAGCATAGAAGAAATGAGGCAATGAGAGGCTAGATGCTTACTGTTGTTGAACGTAACCAGTAGAGCGTTGGAATGCAGGGTCGAGGGGCTTGCCATTCACGAACATGTCGCCGGTGATGACACCCATGGTAGTCCGTTGCGCAAGAGCATCAAGGAGTGTCGTCTTTCCAGCTCCAGAAACCCCCATGAGTGCAGTCATGGTACCAGGCTTGACATAACCAGAAACGTGGTCGAGCAGGCGTCGAGGCTCGCCCTTGATTTCAATGTCATAGACGACATCACGCCAAGTGAAGATACCCTTCTGCTCTTCGATAGCGCTCACATCACCAGCATCTTCTCGCTCTCCCTGCTTGGATTGACCAGATTCTTCATCCGCTTGCTTGCCACCAGGTTGCATATAAGCTGGGACATGTCCACGACGGAAGACCAGTTGCTCAGCAGTGTTGGAGGTGGAAGAGTTGACCTCGACGGCGATGAAGTATGTGACCAGGAAGAAGATCAAGAAAGCCCAGAGAATACCGAAATTGCGCCAAACGTGACTCCAAGAGTACGAGTAGGATACTTCCATGAAGCGATCACCGCTGACGAAGCTCTCTCCAGGTACAGCACCCTGGGTGTTGCAGATGAAGTTGGTACCAGTAAGATCGTAACCTGGTCCTGAAGGGATGAAAGAGTCGCAGGGGAAGTTGACTCCGTGGAATTCGTTGGCGAGCAGGATTTCGAAAGCGTAGAAGATTGGATTTATCCATCTTATCCAGCCAAACCAATCAGGCATCTGGGGAATGCGAATGACGAAGCCAGTATAGATGACGAGAACAAGCACCAAAACACCAGCTCCAGCCATAGCTTGGGATGCCGTTTTAGTGACCGCAGCAGTCGTTCTGAAAATAGCAGCCATGGCGAAAGTGGCCATGTAGGTAACAATGAAGAACAAGAAGAACTGTCCAGCTGTGTACCGAAGCTGCGCCAAGAAGTACAAGATGATGTTGAAAACTATAGCTTGTATAAACTTCACCGGTATGTCGGCGACAATTCCCGCTATAGCTTCAGTGGACGGATGGTAGAAGGCGTATGAATTGTGCTTTTCGACGATAGGACGTTGTGCGTAGAGACCAGCAATCTCACCGATGGATGTCAGAGCATTGAACAGAATAGCCAGGAAGATAACGGCTCCGCGTCCTTGGAATGAGCTAGAACCTTCAGAGTGACCGTAGTAGATGGAACCGACGATGAGTGCGATGAAAACGTTGAGACCAGCTTGCGTCGCAGTTGAAGCGACATCACCCCAAATGCGCTGGTAGGCTCTTCGGGTATTAAGCTTGATCTGCATGGGTACGCTGATGAGGTATGGTGACTTGGGGCGAGCGTGCTTTGCCTGGACGTAGTTCTTCTGTTGACGAAGTTGCTCGAGGGTAGCGTGCTCGTTGATGGGGCTCTCCGCCTCGAAATCGGCAATCTCTTCCAGCAAAGCCTGGTACTCGGGAGAATCACGCCAGTATCTCTCAAAGTCCTCAGGCGTACGGGGAACTTTGTTCTCCATGCCCTCCCTGGGCTTGCGCTCATTGGGATTCGTAACGGCAGTGAGGAAGTCACCGGCGGTCTGTCGAGGGGGGCAGTACCTAGAGTATGTTAACATGACATCGGATTGGTTCGCTGGGGCGACTTACCATCCTTGACGCTCGAAGAAGTCTTTAGCTGCATTGGCAGGACCAAAGTAGATCTGGTGTCCTTCGTAAAGGACTGCAGCCTTGTCGAAGCAGTCGTAGACGCTTTGGCTGGCCTGGTAGATGGCAACCGCAGCGGCGCCTCCAGTCAGGTCAGACCCGACCCTCAGGGCCTTGACAAACTTCAAGGCAGTAGCGGAGTCAAGACCACGGGTGGAGTTGTCCCATGCGGCGAAAGGCGATCCAGCCAACATCATCTCAGCAACTGAGACACGCTTGCGCTCACCACCGGAGACACCGCGCACAAAATCGTTTCCGACCTTGGTATTGTATGTGTGGGAAAGTCCGAGGACTGCCATGACGACCTTGGCCATGAACTGGGAGAACTCATCGCGGCTCACTCCACCAGGGCGGTTAGATGGTGTTCGGACAGCTGCCGCAAATTCGAGTGTTTGACCGACCGTCAAATGCGGGAAGTGCTTGTCGACCTCTTGATTGTAGACAGTCTCACCCTTGAACTCTTTGCGCATGCGCTCCTGAGGAACACCGTTGTAGTGGATTACGGAGTCGTCTGTCTCAAGGCCGCGTAGCTCACCAGTCAAAGACTTCAAAAGCGTGGAGCAACCAGAGCCTGGACGACCAAGTACCACACAAAGCTCTCCAGCTCGGATGATGCCGTCAAAGGAGTGCAAGATTTGCTTACGCTCAGAGTTGCCAAAGTACTCCTTGGCCCGAAAAGGGGCCATGAACATATCTGAGACCGTGTTCTGGAGTTGGAGAGCCTTGCCGGAACCAAAGACATTCAGGTTCTTGTACACGACGCTGACCTTCTTTAGCTCAATACCCTCGCCCTCAAGCTGATTCCGGAACATTTTCAGGAACTTGCTGAGGTCAAAGGCTTCGTTGCTGGGGTCTACCCTCGGGTCGTTTGGTGCCGCAACGCTCATCTGCTGCGTCATTTTCTGTGAGGCGGATGTGTAGATGCGCGCCAGCTCCCTCCTTCCTTCGTCGTCGATTTCTGACCGCGTCACACTGCGTTGCAGAGTGCCTGGAGCAGCATCATCGGAGGATGAGGATGTGCCCACTCTCTTAATCTTTGATGACTGACCGTTGGATCCTAACCGCGTCTCTGAAGAGGCGGAAGAACTTGAAGTGTTGATCTTCTCCAGATCAACTACCTCCTCTTCGCCTTGTGCGGAGCTGCTCGCATGTTGCTGTGATGCATAGCTGGAAACCAGGCCGGGTGCGGTCGATTGTTCTTCGGAGTAGGAATGTGACGAAAAAAGTCCATGGTTGCCGTGTCGATGGCCGTCGGGGAAGTAGGTTTCGCGTCCTGAGGAGGTTCGGTTGACGCCGAGTGGAGGGGTATGGGGTTCGGCCGATTGAACGTTACTGTTAGCCTGTGTTTGACGTGACTCTGATGTATTTATCGTAAACGCCTGGCTGTTGAAGTTGGAAGCCATGGTGTACTACAACAACGTTCTACCGGCGTGTAGGGTCAGGTCAGTCGTCTTGAGTCCTTGTTTTGGTTCACCAGCGACAGTAAAGTATATTAATCCTGGTGCCACTGTTTGGGCGTGTGCGGTCATAGCACCCCGGATAGCGGATTCTTGCCCATGCCCGTTTGCTAGTCCTTGCACCAACGTGTCGGACGAAACGATGCGAATAAGATTCGTGCACTACTACTAGTCGGGGCCCGTGATTGGGAGAGGTCGTGCCCCACGCGAGCTGAAGACCTTCACTGCGGATCCCATCTTCAACAACCCAAGGCGTGTTTGTTCGAGACCTTGGCTAGCCGGACGCTGAACTGGGCGCCCAGTCTGCTGTGGTAGATTAGTAGCTGTGGAACATGACGTCAACCCCGGACGCGCGCGGAAGTGGAAGTTGAGGCCAGTGAAGTCAGCGAGCGGCACTTTACCGTCGCATCATGACACTGAGTGACTCCGCCAGAAGTGGCGATGGAGTGTATGCTCTCAAAGAGTAGTGGTTGCAGCTCGTACGAAAGAGAGGGAGTCGTATTACTCGGTTGCGGCTGCCCGTCGGAAGCACTTATTTTTGGTCCGTGATCGTCGGCTTACTAGTTGTGGACGAGCGATCGCTCGGGATCGTCGGTATGCAGGCCACGCCTCTCGCTGCCCAGCCCCTTTGCAGCAACAGCCGTCGAGTTCCGAAATACCGTATTACCTCCTTACATTTCGGCAAAGTCCGTTCTGCCCTGTGCTGTACAGCAGCGTTGACAGGTTTTCCTGGTCTGCTTTCTGGTATCTGCTATGATGAGGCTTTGCACATCGGATTCCGGGTGTTTCAAGCCTCCGGACGAACTGGCGGACGCTTTGATAGACACAATCAAACTGGCACGACAGCCCGTCGTGGGTTGCCTTGGTGATTTGCTTTTTGCTTGCTGCCGTGGTCACCCAACCATGTGCTTCGGAGCAGAAGGAACCAAGGTCCACGCTCGTACTTACCGTACTAAAGAAGCACAACGCACCATGGGGTTAAGGACCTTGATTCTCAGCTTTATTATGCTGTATATTCTCTTGGCATTGTATCCTGTATGGATTCACTCGCCGTCAAGCTCATTCGAATGCACTTGGCGGATGGAATGCAATGCGAAGATCGTCGGTATGCATGGTGAACCGCAACGCCCAGAGCGTGACCTGTATCCGCCGTATGGCTGTAGACGTGCGTCTTGCCAGGCAAGATGATACATGAACCGCAATTGAACTACCCCTCCACCATCAACACGTGCCATGGCGATTACAGATCTATCCAGTGCGGGCTGGATTGAGAGCAGCAACGAGGGATTGTACAAGAGGCGCAACTTGTAAAACCACTTGGCACATGAGATTCAATCTTCATCTAGTGTGTCCGAGAAATCTACAAATACGAGCCCCATCGAATTGCTGGCATATTGACCTGAAGACTGACTTGTTGTTGCGCTTGGTGAGATTTTAGAATCTTAGGTGATTGGCTGTTCTGAAATTATTGCTTATCAATTTTGTCTATCGAGATCATGGGGGACCGCCGTCTGACTACCCGTGTTCTAGAGAGCGCATAGTTGGCAAGACACACCATGGTTACCATACGAGAAACCAATCTGCACTCTTGTTCATACCTCTGCCAAGGTGTCAACAGTCCATTCTGCTCGTATAGACGCAGCCTTAGTACCTGTAGTCTGGTTGTCTTTTCTTTTTCTACGCTTGTAGCAAAACTAAAGCCTGTCAAAAGTCGGTTTTGGGCCGGGCCTTTTGGACGTAGGGCGTTAGCTGACCTCGTGAGAGATTAAACAGGCTTGTGTCACAGGCACATGCTCGTCGCTTGGACTCAAACAACACAAGTTCCATCTCGGTGGTAATTGCGCCGTCTCACCGCTCCTCACTTTAGCTGCAAGCCCTCCAACTTGTGCTCGACAATGGGTATATGTTCTGCTAGCCGATTCGGGTCCCGCATGGTGGCAAGCACATCTTCTTTCCTGCCTGCGAGCTTCCTCCGTACTTCCTCGTACTTCTCTTCCCTTGCCGTGTACTCTCTCAACACGACGTTGTCGCCGAACTCGACAAATACCCTCGTGTCGCGTATTCTGAAAATCACGTCGTCGAGTCGCATGAAGAAGCGTACGAGCAACAGCAACCGATGAGGCATGACGCGTATCTTGCAGGATAGCATGGCAATGCCGTTGTCTGCAAGCTCGTCTTCGTAGAGCACGAGTTCGTCGAAGAATTGTATGGGGTCGGGGCGCTTCAGTAGGGCGAGGGGTATTGGGGACTCGGTAGGCTCGAATGCAGGTGTGTCAGGCGTAGTGCCTTTGTAGTCGGTGCTGTAGGACCAGTCGAAAGGCTTCACGACTTCCTTGATGTCTTCGAATTGCTTCTGTCTGGCACATGTTAGTCACTCGTACTCGGTATGAGACACACTGCGCTCACCGGTTCTGTTGCCACTCCTGGGAGTATGCCACCTTGAACATGTTGTCGCCCGTCTTGTCCACCCGATCCAGCGCATCGAAGGCGTTGAACTCAATGTACCAACCACTCTGCGCATGGTCTATCCGGACCATGTTATCCCCAAAGATCATTTCTGGTGGTGCTATTCCCAGTTTCTTGGTCATCTCTTCTATGGGGGCGGCCTTGAGGATTGGTAGTTTGCGCGTGGTGATCTTGAAGCCATCCTTGGTAATGGACGTGTCGGCCTGGCCGGGCGCTACCGTATCGGCAGGGGCTCCATTAAGTGATGCCATAGACCTACAATTAACCGCGACCATGCGTCTGTTGAAGATGCGACGAGTAGAGATTATTGTCCTTCGCAATGATATGTGCAGGCCCCGATGGCGGGGGGAGGGGGGCTTTCCAAGGTGGGGCGCGAACGAAAGCTCCGACGACCGATCGCCGTCACCCATAGCAACCGTTGGAACCCACTTGTTTGATAACTAGCTGGCACCGTCACCGCCAGAACCTTGGAAGCATCTCCCCCATCTTTCACGCGACAACCTCCACCAAGTAAGACCACCGGTGTTAGCTGTTGCTGCCTGTCTTTCCTGGTCTCCTGTCGCTACGGCTCGAATCTTCATCCGCTGCAGCACAATGGCCGACGTCGCGAATCTCGAGGCCGCCTTTGAGCGCACCACCATTCACGACGAGAACGATGAGCCGGTGGTGCCTTCTACTGCTACGTACCACAAGGCAACCAAGGTATGCAGCCGTGCGGGAGATATTTTTCCGTGGCCTTGTCTAACACCATCAAGCCATCGGTAGCCGGTTTATCGTCTTCGCAGTCAGCAGCCAACCGCATGAAGCTGCCTCATCAGATCCCACTACAAAAGCTCGCAACACAAAACGCAAAGACGGCCAATATCGCCAAGGTCACCATCACCGCAAACGCCAGCCGGCCCTCTGAACACAACCCGTCGCATCGCCGCACCCTGACCGAATCGGCCATCTACAGCGTGCCCACAAACCCGGCGACACCCAAGCAATGGCATCTCGGCATGTTCGAGATTGGCAAGCCCCTCGGCAAGGGAAAGTTTGGCCGTGTTTACCTCGCCAAAGAACGCTCTTCCGGATTCGTCTGTGCCCTCAAGGTTCTGCACAAGTCTGAACTCCAACAGGGCAAGGTCGAGAAGCAGGTACGACGAGAGATTGAGATCCAATCACATCTCACCCACCCCAACATTCTAAAGTTGTTCGGCCACTTCCACGATGCCAAGCGCATCTTCCTCATCCTCGAGTTCGCTGGAAAGGGAGAGCTATACAAGCACCTTCGCAAAGAACAGCGCTTCCCAGAATGGAAAGCTGCCCAGTATGTTGCGCAAATGGCCGCAGCCCTCAAGTACCTCCACAAGAAGCACGTCATGCACCGCGACATCAAGCCAGAGAACATCCTCGTCGGCATCCACGGCGAGATCAAAATTTCCGACTTTGGTTGGTCGGTCCACGCCCCCAACAATCGTCGTAACACCATGTGCGGAACTCTCGACTACCTGCCCCCGGAGATGCTTCGCGGTGGCGGCAAGGACAACTTCTACTCTGAGAAGGTCGACCTGTGGAGTTTGGGTGTCTTGACATATGAGTTCCTGGTCGGCGAGGCGCCTTTCGAAGACACACAAGTCATGACACAACGCAAGATTGCCAGGGGGGAGTACACAGTACCCAGCTTCGTTAGCTCCGAGGCCAAGGACCTGATCAAGAGATTGCTAGTCCTCGATCCGGAGAAGCGCATCGCTCTAGAGGATGTCGAGAGACACCCCTGGATCGTCAAGCACTGCAAGGGTAGCTCCCGGGCGTATGAACGCACGTCTGGAGCCAAGGTCCGCGGTAGCTCGGAGGCGTCCGAGGAGAGTTACTAGTTGTAGCCTTAGCTCTACCCTACCTAATGTTTTCCATGTACGACGGCGAAGGGGCGCAACCACGGAAGTCGGTGAATGTTTTTCCTCTTGATCGCATTACTCGGCGTTCTGTTGCTCAGCGGTCGAGCTTTCCTTTTTTCCCTATGGCGTTCGATACCTTTATCCGTCTTCCATCCATCAATGCAACTGCCATAATTTTCGTCTTCACAAATGTGCCTTTTGCTGCCGAACTTGATGCAACAATAACTCTTCGAGATGATGATGCATGACCTTTTCTATCACATACCATACATACACAACCCTTTCTCTCTCCCTCTCCCCCTCCCTCTCTCTCTCTCTCTCTCTCTCTCTCTCTCTCTCTCTAATAACGCCGTCTATAGCCCGTTTCTCTCAAAACCAAGCCCCCCATTAATGACCCACCTCCCCAATCTCAGCCTTTCCATTTCTGAAATCCGGCGTACTAGGCCTCGACCTCTCGCCCTCAAAAAAGGCAATATTCTCCCTCAGCGCAACATACTCGCTATCCGCATACCCCAACGCCTCACTAATCTGCGTCGAATGTAGGCCTTTGATACGACGAATTTCCGTCGCAGAGTAATTTACGACAGCGCGGCCAATCTCGACAGGGGCAGGGTTGTGCAGCTCAAACATGAGCGGATGGCTAGCTTGGAGGATCTGCGAGGACGACATGGAAGAGGTGAGCGGATGGCGGATGGGGATTGGGGCGTGGACAGCATGGGCTGCTGCACCGGGAGTGGTGGGATAATGGTGATGGTGATGGGGTGAAGTTGGTGTTTGAGCGTGCGATGATTTGGACGAGTGGTGGCCAGCAAGACGTTTTACCACGACAATGCGGACGGCCTCTTGCTGGGCAAAGTGGCCGTCTACGTCGACGATGCCGGCGGGGAGTAGACCGGCTTTGTCGCTCAGAGCGGCCCACGCGCCTTGGTCAATGTATACCGTGCCGTGGGGCGCGAGACCGTGCAGGATCCAGAAGTAGCGGTCGCGGATGGGGTTGGAGATGGGGAGGAAACGAGTATGCAAGGGGCAAGGCTTTTCTTCTGTGTGCGCTGATGAGGCAGTTGCCAGTTGTTGGTGGTCGCCCAGTGTAGATGTTGACGCGGAAAGATCTTGGGCCGAATCCTGCGGTGCGCCGTCGTGGAAATTGGTGACTGAATTCCGGCTGGACATGGGCGCTTTCCGGTGCTTCTCTGCATGCGCAATGATGCCCGAGATGTTGCCTGGTTTGCTACTCTTGGTAATGACGGTGGTAACACCGGCGCTTGTCGCCAGTCTTGCTGCTACGATCTTCGTGCTCATGCCCCCCGTGCCCAGCGAACTGCCCGCCGAACTGACGTCGGCCGCCAACTCGGCAATGTCTTCAACGACGCTGATGGACTTGGCATCCGGGTTGGTGCGCGGATTCGTGTCGTACAGGCAATCGACGTCGGTCATGAGAAAGAGATAATCAGCCTGTACCATGGCCGCTGTGATGGCGCTCAGCGTGTCGTTGTCACCAAACTTGATTTCCGTCACCGCCAGCGTATCGTTCTCGTTCACAATGGGGATGACGCCCATGCTCAGCAGCTCAATAAAAGTGTTCTGCGCATTCTGGTACTGCGTCCGATCCGCAATGTCGTTCCTCGTCAACAGCACCTGCGCAATGGGCTGCTCGAGGTTGCCAAACAGTTGATCCCACAGCGACATCAATCGGCTCTGGCCAATGGCTGCGAGCGCTTGAACCTGCGGAAGGTGTTTTGGGCGACGAGCAAGGTTCATGCGGCGAAGGCCGACGCCAATGGCGCCAGACGAGACAATGACCACGCGGTGGCCGGCGGTGCGCAGACTGCATGCGGTTTCGACGATGAGGGAGAGGATAGAGAGGAGGGGCTGGTGGTTTTTCTCGTCGACTATCGAGGATGTTCCTGCATTTGTTGGTCAGGTGCTCTCTTCTTTGCGCATGCCATGTATGTACTGTTTTGCATTTACCGAGTTTGATCACGACGGTGAGTTGGCCGGGCTGCTTGCGCATGTGGACGGCCATTGCGACGGTGAGGCTGGCTTGACTGTACAGATGAGAGTACAAGAAGCCAGAGAAAAAGCGGCGGAGAGAAAAACGCCCAGCTTCCAAGGCTGTCGGTCGCCTTCGTATTGCGCGCGCACCAGATGACTGTAACAGGCCCAAAACTCCCCTCACAAGCGATCTTCGGGGCCGTTCCCTTGTTCCCTTTCGCGGTGACGTCTTCGCTCCGATTGGCTCCCCGCGTTACCACGACCCCAGCTCCACCTAAACTTTTCGCGGCGGGCCACCTCCCACGCCCTATCTGTACCAAATACGGAGAACACCCAGTCCTGCACCATGTCAACCCCCGAAACAGCGCCCGATGGCGCATCCCTCTCCGCCATGGCCCAACCGCCCCCCGCCAAAATCGACCCGGTATACTACACCTGGTCGTCGACGTTCAACATCATGCTGGGCCGAATGACCGGCCAACGCGACGTGGAGCTAGAAAAGGGGTATTTCAACGAAATGGACACAATAAAAGCCGATTCCATCTGCAAGCGGTGCGAGTCCAACAAGGAATACCTGTTGCAATACTCGCCCGTCATCCGTTTCCTCTCCGACGAAGTCTACAAGCTCGGGGGCGATCTAACTAAAGACAACATCCTATGTCGGATATGTACGAATGAGCAGTCAGGCGGCTTCTCGCTCGACCACGGCATCCTGCTGTGCGCCAACAAATTCCGGAATCGCGGACACCAGGAAGACACCATGGCGCACGAAATGGTGCATGCGTGGGATCATTTGAAATTCAAGGTCGAGGCGGATAATCTAAGACATCAGGCTTGTTTAGAAATCCGCGCCAGTACGCTGAGTGGCGAGTGCCGCTTTGCGCGCGAGTTCTTCACTAGGAATCAGTGGAGTATTACCGAGCAGCTGCAGGCTTGTGTCAGGCGGAGGGCTACGCTGAGTATGCTGGCTAGACCGGGTATCAGGGATAAGGATCATGCGGACAAGGTGGTGAATGAGGTCTGGGAAAGCTGCTTTAGGGATACCAGGCCGTTTGATGAAATTTATCGGTAGTGTTGGGAGCGAAGGAAGGAAGGATGGTATGTAGGATATTATGTGTTATTATGTATTATGGTGTGGTGTTGTAGGTGTGCATAGCGATAGTCGTTTCAGATCTGGGCAAGAGTTTTTGTTTGTCAAATGAAACTGTTTGGGCGAGTGACTGGACTATCAACAGCAAGAAGTTAATGTCCTTTCTCGCTTCTGAAAACCCATACAAGAAGACTCGGAAACCGCAATCTGCTACTGTCATGGACAAGACTTTCACATATCCCATCGGATATCTCAATGCTCCTTCTCTCTCTCTTCGATGTAACATGAATGAAAGGAGATGTTGAATATGAGTGTCGGAGTATCGGAAAGGAGATAGTCTGTTGAATATGAAGGGATCTGGACCGGATGCTACGGTACATGAATGGCGCAAGAGATCGACAATTTTGGCGGTAGTATATAAAGACTCTATACACAGCTCTACGCGCTCTCTCAGCAAATCATAACAAAAATCTAACTCTGAAAGAGCGTTGCGCGTTAGACATGTCCTGGACTAAGCCGAGTTTGGGAAGCCTACTTCAATACTAGAGGTCATATTGTTGGTTGGCCTTGTACGATCGTACGGGTGATAACAACAACGAGGTTCTTCTGGTGACTTGGTATTGGTATGATTCATCTATGAACGTGGGTGCTACGAAGGTATACCTGGGCTCGGCGCGAGTCGGACCGAAGTAGGATCGACTCGGCTCCTGGGCGAGTATTGAGCAGCCAACGTCTCTACCGATACTCACGATCCGACACATATAGTACTAAAACTTCGTTTTCTGGTATGGATGGTGGCGCTGAGTTGCTCTCGCGGATTCCAATACCGTGTATAGGTGTTCACATCGCCGCTGGTCCTCACTCGCCGTAATCTTCTTCTATACGAAAACCAAAAAAAGAACAAGATGGTTTCATGCATATGCGGTAATGCTCCTGTTCGAAAGCCTCTTCTAAGAAAACACATGGGCAGTAGAAGCTTCCCATGGGGAAAAAGTATAAAAGCCCTCGCTCTCTGATAGCACTCATCCCTTCTTTACAACATACCACCGTGTATGTGCATATGTAGAGGGAATTAAAAGTGCCTACGTGTCTGCATCTTGGCAAGCCGCCAAAAACGAGCGAAGGTCGATTATGACGCGAGCGAGTTGTGCCCGTTGCCGACTATGAGAAGAAGATTGTTTCGAGCTATGGAGAGCCGACGACTTGTGTAAGATGTAAGGAAACAACCCTCAATACTCTAGATCCTTATCTGATTAGCGCTATCTTTGATGGATCTATTTTCGATGAGACATCTAGAGCAACATTGCAACTGTAGTCTGTCTTTCTGCTTCGAATGGCGCGATGCAGGCTGAAGCAGCATAAGCTACATTCGCAAAGACGCAGGACATAGTTTTGTTTGTTGTTAGAGCTGCCCAAGGCTTGGTTTTCGGCTGAAGAAAGGACGAGCCCGTGAGACATGATTAGTACGAAGCATAAGCCGGCCGGGTTCGCGCATCATCCAATTCCGGCGCATCGTCGTAATTATGAGAGCGGCTGTCAGCGGTCTTATAGCCGTCTGATGGGTAAAAATGTCTTGACAAGCGTTGTTGTGTTCACCTGGGATGCTGTTTGTGTTTTGGAGGGATGAGAGGTGCGGAGTTGAGGTCTTCAGGGATACTGGTAAGATCTCGACGCCAAGCCGCTAGCGTCACGGTACCATCTTTCCACTGAGCTTGTTCTTTCCCCCACCCATAGATATGTCATATTACTTTTCTCGAGCACGATTATTAGTAAGTAGCGTCGCTGAAAACTCGGGCAAATGTGTAACAGATAGATGATGGTGCCGCGGTCTCATCATCGGTCCCATGCGTTGTGTGGTTGTGCACATGTGCATACACAATCGGCACCTCGACTGTCCTGCGTTATTTCCGCCTTCATGCACCCACTCCGCTGCTCTGGTAGACGGAAACCTATTTCTCCGACCATACATCCCTTCTCTCCACAAGGGCTCCCTGAATAAATGTTTCAAAACAATGGGTTGTGACGGCTCGACCAAACAGAAGGCTGTACGTGATACGCGGCGTACACTAGGCCATGCTTTTTCGAGTAGTTCTCTTGACCCATCCCGTCATCCAAACGCCCGATAATGGGTAACGCATGCCACACTCCAGTCCGATTGTGAAGGCTTGTCTCCTCTTGGCTTCAGGGCTTGGGTTGCTTATGCGCTGGGGCCAGAATAACGCGACAGTGCATACTCTTCAGTGTCCGCGTGCAATTTGATGTGGCGATCCACCGGGAAAATAAGCATCCAAAAGGACGCCTTGACCCCCGGATACAAAACGTATTCAGAAGGCAAAGAAACTCTTCGTCTAAGGCTCTTCCGATCAACATTGCACCAAGCCTATCAATATGCGATCTAACGTTATGTAAAGCACACATTCTGTACTTTCAGGAACCTCGAAATACTAATGACTATGATAGCAGACTCCGCAACAAGCAATTAAGTGGGTCCGGAGAGAGCATATTTGATTTGATTGATTACCTCTTTAGGCCTAGCAATTACTCGTAGAGGCTTAACTCCTACCAAGATAGGTAAGTGGGTCTTTCGAAGAGGCATATTTGATTTGTTTGTTGCGGACTGTGTATGATAGAGGTTTCTACGCTATAGACCCTCGCCACCGTAGGGCAAGCCACTGTTCCATCATCATTCGCCACATATGCGAATGCAACCGCTTGTTATGTGACAGAATACACCGCCATCCCTGCTGCAGCCACAGCCTGCACGTTGATAACCCTCGATGGCATCACCGTGCCTGGAAACTCGACCATTGATCTATCCAAGCTAAAGGCCGGTAGTAAAGTAGTCTTCAAAGGAAAAACATTCTGGGAATACGCCGATGCGAACTACACCTTCATCAAAGTGGGCGGCACCAATCTCGAAATCACCGCTGACGAAGACGCCATTCTCGATGGCAACGGTCAGGCATGGTGGGATGGGCTCGGCAGCAATGATGGTCTCACCAAGCCCAACCACTTCATTGAAGTCAGCAAGGTGCTTGGGAAAAGTTCAGTTCATGACATGTACATTCAAAACTATCCAGTTCACTGCTTCAGTATCAGTGGCTGTGCTGGATTGATATCCATCATATTACGCTAAACAATAGTGCTGGATATGCACCTAACAACCGCTCCAACGGCCTACCTGCGTCGCACAACAGCGATGGCTTCGATCTTTCAAGTAACAACGACACCACTGTCCGCAATAGTGTAGTCATCAACCAAGACGATTGTGTTGCCGTTACCAGCGGAAACAACATTCTCGTCAACAACATGTATTGCAACGGCAGCCACGGACCAGTGAATGACATGGATAGTTTCTCCAAGTACTCCATCCAG